>DVQM01001549.1:0-11760 GCA_018231645.1 Heliconius ricini | reverse complement strand
ACACTAGGTTCCCTCTGCCTACCCTGCTGTGTGCGGGATATAGCGTGAAGCTAACTTAACTTATTAAACAGATTGATGAACTAATAAAAAATAAATAATCCCAATATCAATTTGTGTATACTAATAACACAAATATATTAATATTATCTGGGTTTTATTAAGTACATCAGCTGATATGTTTTATCAATTGTCAAATTAAATATATGTACCTATTGATTAAAAGTAGGTTACTTAGTAATGAATATTGGAATATAATAGCAATTAACTTGGACAATCTTCACACAAGACTTTCTATGGAAAATTTGTGTAGTATATAAATTCTAGGGAAAAGGTTACATAAGGGTCCTCACTCCATGACAGGGTAGACAGAGTTAGCTTAATGTTAAGAGTTAAGGCATTCCAATCCACAATTTCAGCCCGCTTATCGAGATTTTCCGTGTTGGGTGGCAACACAAAGTTTGTAACATACGTATGTATAAGTATTAAGGATTTGGAAAGATGTATATTGGTTCTATATTACTAAACGATACCAAAGTGGTATATTTAATGTCTAACTTATTGTTTATTGAAAGAAAAAAATATAGATTGCTGAAATCGCTTCTAATAAGCGAAAAGAATTTATATATGTTCATAAAACGTTAATCATATTAACATTAAGTGTAAAATGTTTGTTTAAAAATTAAAATAATTTATTCAAGCAACCCATGTTTGTAAATTCATGGTCGTCTGCATTATTTAATTTTAACATGCGATGTGACAGGCAAAGTGATGCTGTTTTTCAAGTCATTGCAATTAGTTCTGGTTAAGATAGTAAACAAAGCATAATTACACACATTACTTAGAGATATATTCCCAGGAGAGGCCTTGTAATGGGGGTAGGAATAGGAGGAGTCGGGTGGTCCGTGCTCAATCCAGAATGGTCTTGGGTCGAACACAGAAAATTTACTTACAAAAAAAATTACAAAAAAATAACTTTTTCTATGAACGGATTGTTAAAAGCTAAGGTTGAGGTCACCACTGAAAAATATCTTGCCATGTGCCTTTAGATTGATTTGAATTGATATTTTAGTGTAATGGTTCTTTACTTAATTTTTCAGGCTCAATTTTTTGTTGTTTAAAATTCTGGGATGGGCCATCAATCCATTGAATTATTTGATTACATACAAAGTACAGCCGTTCGAATCATTGGGGATTTAATGATCGTCGTGTGGCCGCAAAAGGTTGTGACTATAACGCGACGGTTGTGGGTGCGATACTCACTAGGGGGAATGAATTATTATTCGGCGGTAAATGGGGATCAGAGTTTTGTAGGACTGTAGAGTTCTGGAGAACTGCAGGTTCCTACACACATGTGGATTCCACAGGGAACCTACAGCGCACGCTGTGTGCCGGAAACAGCGTGATACTGATTTAATTTAATGTTAACTTACGTGTTCTAGTGTCTCAAACGGTGAATTATTCGGAAAGTACTGAAAACGTGAGTTGACATTTTACACTTAAAAGAAGACCGTTACGATATGCGTGCGCACCGACATAATGTTTCTATTCTCATATGGAAATAGTATGATACACTTGTAAATTCATTAAAAATAAGTAAAATTGGTACAGATTGGTACATCCCTACATATCTAATACGTATTAAGTAGAGTAAACATATAATAAATGTACCAATGGTGTCTCTAAAATCCGCATAGCACAATATAGTCTATATTCTTGTTGTATATCAATGGTAGAGCCATAGAACTACCTAATATATATTTGCTCGTTCTAGATTAAGGGTAAAAAATTTTAAAACACTGTGTTTTACTATTTCAATGTGTTGTTTTGTGTTGTTCCTAGGAAATAATTAGCAACACAATCATTTATTAAGAAACAGGCACTAAGTACTAGTAAGCGGAAATTGTATGTAAATTTGAATGCCTTATTAACTGCTTGTTTTGATCTGATAAGCATGTATTTTATACTTAAGTAAAAATACTAAAGAGATTCTTTTAATATTAAAAAAATGAAGATTTGAAGATGAGCAAAAGGATTGGTACAATTATCGACAGCAGAAAGTGCTCCTCATCCAAAGGTGCTATATTGATATCTCTTATAGATAAGGCGGGCAGTTAGGGTTTCAAATTAAATTACAGCCTGTATGACTAATAGCTATAATAAAAAACAAACGGCGAACAACAGATAGGTAATTATCATTCTTAAGAAAATAAAACTATAGTTTTAACGCATTCAATAAAACCATTTTTTGTAGCAATATTGCTGTATACAATACATGTCGCATTTATATTGGCATACAACTTTTTTATTTCTGAACCCATTTAAATAAATTAAACACTAAATGTCAATGGTAAATTTGCCATTTTAGCAAATAGTAAGGTTTGTTTTGTTAAAATATACCAACAGCTGCATTATATGTAAAGATATAGATTTTTAATTCTTAATTATCACTGTAAGTACAGTCCTTGAGGCGTAAGCTGAGCTTTGCAATTGTGTGAGTGATCACTAATAGAAAATGTACCAATTCTTCTACAGCAGTCTTGCTTTCTCATCATTTTCACTCGTGTCTATTGTGTTGGTCAAGAACAGCGTTGTGACTATTTTTTTTCTTCCTTTACATATACATTTGTTCTATTCTTGTAAAGTGGTCGTACCAATTTTTTCTTTTTCTTTTAATAAAATAAAAAAAATTAAATACGCGACGTGTATGTCAAACAAGGCATGTGCTGCACCTCAAGTTGGTAGACAAAAAGCAGTATTAACCGGGTTAAACTAAGCCGTCTTAACACCTAGGTGCTAGCTAAGGTCAGCCTCGCCGGCTGTCTGCCGATGTAAAATCATTTTATTAAAAAAAAGAAATGCAACAAGCGAGTAGTAATCGTGAATTCTTTTGTGTATTTTTGGGGCGTTTTTCATACTTCAACCTTCACGACAGCAAAACGTACTTTCAATAGCGTCCGCCTTTCCCCAAATATTCGAGATTGAAAATAGGTAGCAATGAACTTGAGGGTAGTCTTTATAACAACTGTTGCATCTTAAATGTTACTATTTTTCTCTTATTGTATGTCTTAGCCATAATTACTATGATATTGAATCTTAATATTTTTGTACATATTTAAATATACTATTTTAAGTTTGATATATAATAAACGAACCGTTTATTCAATCGAAACAGAACAAGTATTTTGGTCCCTGGGAAGTATATCAAAATTATTATTTTAGATAATTTATTAACTGTGTTAAAATAATATTTTTACGATTTATTGTGAATTTGTTTGATCGATAACGTTCACTAATGATAAGCTAATTAGAGTAATGTCCAACTAGAACGATGACCGTATTAAATGTTTTTTCAGTAGTTACACGCTTTAAGTTATTATTAAATAATATATTGTCATTTAATCATAACAATTAAAAAGGGAAAACACAATGTATTCATTGTTATCTTATATCTATAGACTTTACACTATAATACGTTCTATTGATTATTAAAAGCTATTTTATTTCAATTGCAGGTAGTCGGTCATAGGGAGGGCTTAGAAATGATGGAATCAGCGGATCCACTGGTACTTTTGGTACTTTTGCCAACGATACCAGTGACACTAATTAGTGCAAAGATGTACAACTGGGAGGATTCAGTACTTTTGTTTCTGAGGAAATATTGCACGAAAATACCTGCTCTCTCTTATATACTGCCGTTTGGAAGGTTGGTATTAGAAATTGCTAGAGTTTTTTGTTTTATCTTTATGCTATATACTGCATATAAACTATAGCAGAGAGAATCTCGTGTTGCGTATCGTTCAATTTTGGATATATTGAGTATTGAATGACCGAAATTGAAACCGCTCTTTGTCTTGTTACATAAATCATGTTACTGGCAGTCGAATCCACAACCGTTGGTTTTAGTTATTTCCTATTTAGGACGATGAGACTATCTAATAACGAAAAAGTACACAATATGTCATTCCGTATATAATAAGCATAGAAAAAAAACTAAAACAGGTTTTTCCTTAATATAATTCATTAATAGACGTTATCAATCAATATATTCAGTCATATTGTGAAAGTGATTGTAAAACAATGAAACATTCGTTTACAACACAAAAGTGTTTTGTCGTTTGTTTTTGTTCCAGTAACGACAGCGCTTATTGTAATATAGTACAATATATGAATGGAAAACGGTTCAATACATTTTATACACTATTGTGGCTTATTTTATTGTATTTTAATTATTTGTTTCGGATACAAGTAAGATGAGTGATAGATGAGAACGAATTAAGTTTTTAATTTTTCATAGGCTTTTCTTATTAAATAGTTTAATTAATAATTTAGGGCAACTTACGCTGGAATTTTTTTTTCCGCGCGTGAAGTTACGCTGTATCTCAGGGGATTGGATGAGGAAACATAGTGTTAAAGCACCGTTCTGCACTGCACAGCCCTATTAGACATGATATAACTGAGACATTGCGTGTTGGGTAGCAAAATTTAATGCCGTGCTTATTACCAGAGTGAAAATCCCCTATTGGGAATCAAGCCCAACGATGAAATGACGAACCATGTGCCGCTGAGCCCAATTAGAATAAGCTTCGTGTTTTTATAAGAAATTAAATTAATCATATTATTTTCATTTTGCAGCGTGGAAGGCGACAGGAGTGCCATAATGCCGGGTCAGAATAACAATAACAACACAAACAGGCACGCTCATCTATCTCCCACCAGAATATTTTGCTCAGCCCTACTTTTGCCTACAATTTCCACATTAATTGGAAAATTATTCTTCAGATCCATACAAAATAATCTACACAGAACTATATTAGGTGGTCTCACGTATATAACTATCAAAGGAGCCCTAAAAATATATCACAAGCAAATGCTTTATATCAGACATTCGAGTAGAATAATTTTAGACTATACAGAGTCTAACTTAAAACTGTACAGAAATTCAATGCCCCCCAACAATGCTGATACAGTATCGAGTAATAATGATTCTGAGCAAGTAATATAATCGATTTTAAATCGATTTTTTATATTGAATGTAATCTGTACTGCGGTACATAGGTATGTGATAATATGATTGACTGTTTTTTTTAAAATTACAGCTGTAAGGTCAATTTTAAATATTCTAGTATATTTATATAGTGACGATATTTGTAATGGCAATTTTTGTGGCAAGTTTTGGAAGTAAATTACAACTTTGTATATATAGATTTTTAGTTACTTGATTTAATTATGTATTTTTTTAATTATGTTATTGATTGTCTCAAATTTTATTCTAGCTATTTATATCCTGATCGAAATTGAACCTTTTATTTAAATTCAACATAAAATAGACTTTTAAAAAGCATTTATTTTTAATTTTTTTTCAAATTTCTAACTGCCATCAGAATCTTGCCTTATAATTTGAATAGCATATCTGGATAAATAATTCTGTACATTACAATATATTATATGTTATCGTAAATAATAATTGCCTACTGTTTTATTAATCCTTCACATAAGAACAAATAGAAAAGAAAATTAATAAATACATTATTTTAAAATCTTATGTAATATATATAGGTATGTTTAACTTCATTACCATTTTTATTTAAAAAAAGAAAAAAAAAACTTATAAAGTCTACATTAGAAAAATAAAAAAGGGGAAAATATGCATTTTTATAAGGCCGTCCTTTATTATAAAGCAACTCTCACGACTACTGGCACTCGAAAGTGGTGAGTAGCTTGCATCTTATTTTTTAAATAAAAGTATAAATACTTCCCTAGTATTGTACTTACATCTTACTTCTAATTTCCATGTTTATAAAGTGAAATATCTATAGCGATAATGAGTTTAAAATAAATGTAGATACTGTTAAACACCAAAAAATATATCTAAAATATTTAAATGTTTTTTAAATTGTCCTTATCAATTTCTAACCTATAATAGAATGAATGTTAAGAAATATGAAACAAATTCAAGTTGCCCTATTTTCGTTTTGATTAACAATTTTAATACAAAACGTTAGTTAGCAGAAATATGACATCTCTACCCGAACTACAGCGTTTAACTCGTCTATATTCTTTCTCGTACTTCACTTTGGTGAACTTGTTTCGACTATTCATAGTGCGGCCGACGAGTCGTGGCCGCCCTGAATTCAGATGTAAACTTTCTTACTTATTATTTTCTTTTCGAATTTCAAGTTCAGAAAACCTATCTTGGGGCGGCCACGTCTCGTTGACCGCACAGTGCTTACTGCGGTATGATATTTAATAAAAGACGTTATACAACAAATCAATTCTTGCCGTCTAAAAGTAAAACCTCGATAGCAAAATAATATTATATTATAATAGTAACTAATTCTTATTTATCATTAAAGACGTAGCTATGTATGTTTATATGATTTTCACTTCCTTGACGTTAAATATGTATGTATGGCTGACCAAAACGGTTATCTCACCTATGTTCCCTAACTAATTAGGATGATCGACGTTGTATTGCAGTTACTCTATTGACAGTTTCACATTTTTAAAGTAATTGAACAATAAATAGATGTATATTGTAGACTTATTTACTAAAATAAGCGTATTAATATATTGCTATGTTTTAAATATGTGATTATTGTTTTTGGATTATTTTCATACATTGTCCTAATGTCTTATGATTGTTCTAATATACTTTACAATTTGTCATTGTATTTTTTAGCTTTTTTTTTATATAGTAGCCTAGGTAGATGACACTACACGTGTCAAGACACTAGCATGTCCCCACTTACCGTCTAATTTTGAGACATTGCATATAGAATATCGACCTTAACTTCAGGCTTTGTCTTGTTATCAGAGCAAAGAAGTGAAACTTATTTCTCTGAGTAAGAATTGAACTCTCAACAGTTTACATTCAGACTTTGGCGACCTCTTTAATGTACTTTTAAATATTTTTCTAATTTACTTCATAGTAAAATATTATATTACATAGATTTTTTTATACATATAGGTAAATAATATTTTGATATTTTTCGCCATGTTCATTTTTATGACTTTTCTTTCTTTGCTAGTTATTATATATTTTTTTAAACTCTTAATGCTTTTAATTATTTTACGAATAGGGATATAGTAAAATTTACGTTTTAATTTAAATTTTTAATATGCATACAGTATGTAGATATTTATGTAAATTAATTTTTATGATTTTGTAATAACAATACTTTAAAATGTATGTATATAGCTTCTATAGTGTAAATTAATATAGTTTAAAATAATATTATTTTTGTACTGATTTAGATATAACGATAACATCTTATAAATTCGTTGTAATCAAGGTAATTTAGATTTTGTACTATAAACATATAAAAATTATAAATTTCAGTGGTAATGAAATTCAAAATATTCATCATTTTTAAATAAATAGCTCTTTATATAGATATTCGTATATAATATTAGTGTTGCTAGATTTTTAATATTTAGTGTATAGTGTAACAATGTTTACAGGACGGCCAATGTATCGTGTTCACTTTAAAGTAAAGATTTCTGTATTTTTGCGCAATGCACTCGGAACGAAAATATTGAAAATAAGAAAAAAACATCTAAAATAAAATTTGCGCAGGGATCTGCACTCAATTACAGGGCCAGACTCATTGACCGTACTGTACTAGAATGCGTAAATTCTATCTAACTATGTTTTGTTTTAATTTGTACAGTTTAAACATTATATTTATTTGAACGCATAAGGTTTTATTATTTTCCTTTTTTTATTCTAACAATAAATGTAAAAAAACTATAAAAACTTGTAACGTATGTAGTAATTTAAATCGTGTTAGTTAGTTTTTTTTATAAATTTTTTTTTTAATTTCACATTAAACGGAAATAAATGGATTTATATACATACAAATCCATTTATTTGTAAATTTAATTGTAATTAATATGAAATATTATATTTTTTTTTCATATCTTTCGATCCTTAGAACACGGAATTCAGCTTTAATTTTTTTTGTTTATTCTTTTTAAATTTACGAGGTTGAATTCGGTAGTATACGAATAGACGAAACATCCCAAATAACGCTATCACGAGACAATCCATTATTTCCGTCACGGTTGCAGCCGCTATCAGAATTAAACAATATCATTAACCTTAAATTGATAATCTAAATTATTATCATAAAAGTTTTTTATCATTGATAAGTGTATCTTATCACGCCAAGTAAATAGTGAGTGCAGTGTTAAACAATTTGCACATATGTATGGGCGTCTTATCGGTAGCGAAAAGATTGCATTTAAACAAGCTCAATAATCGGTAACAGTTCGACCAAAAAAAATATTTCCTTTCTTTCGTTTTTATTCTCTAGTATTGTGGTTTTTTATATAAAAGAGGCTGTGGACGTTAGAAAACGTAGAAAGGTAAGTTCTTACAATCTTGTTTTTTTTTTTTTATTTTATTTAATAATGTCAAGCTGTGGTTCAGTTGTGAGAATCTAATTGAATGCGATGACTTTGTGTTCTAATTTTCTACAAGAAATTGTACGTGGAAAATGGAGAGATTTAGTGACTCTGTAGCGTATATGTCTGCCCGCATATGCAAACCCGCATATGCGTGATAAAATATTAGAATCTTAATTAATGTTATGTAATTGTTAGTGCATTAAGTTTATTGCACTTGTATGTTTATCTGACTAAAACAATAGATAGGTGATGATATCTTATATAAATTTACCACTGTATAGGATCAGTCTGGTTTTAAATTTACATGCCGCAGAATCGAATCGACAACCAATGCATTCTAAGTTTAAAACTATTAGCAGGGAGAAAAAAAAAAGTTATTAGATATAATTAGATTCGTAGTAAGCAAATCAAAATATTTTTAACATTTTTTAACTGTTATTCCACACTTAGGAAAGAAAAATACTTATTTAGAAAACGTATAAAAATTGGTACCAGGTCCGGTCCTCATCGGTTTCCAGGAGGCGCGAGTCCCGATACGTTCAAATTTTTATACGTTTTCTAAATAAATAGGTACAAATCAAAATACTTAATCGTTTTTATAAAAGATTAATATAAACTACTATTGTTATAGATAAAATATGATGGTGCGATAACAATTAGTAGATAATAGTGGAATAATAACATGGCTAAGTTCATAAAGTCCATTTTCCACCCGAGCGAACGACGCAAGTCGAGATATGAAGAGGGAGAGGAAGACAAAGCTGTTGCACCGCCTTTAGATGGCAGAAGAAAGCTATCCATATCCAGATCAGGTAGAATGAGGCAAGCTAATAAGAAACGCCACTCGTTGTCTCTAGAATTGTATAATCATGTAAGTACTTTCTTCGATCTTTCAATTTGAGCTGGGAGCTGGGTGATCCGATCCACCCCAGAATAGTCTGGTGCCCACCCCAGAAATTTAACTTACAACAAAATTTACTATTTATTTAGAAATTAAAAAGAAACAAAATTTCCATGAACATATCTGTTCTAAAGTCCTCGGCCCGCCTCAGAAAATATCTCTACGTAAGCTTGATGAAGCCTCAGCATTATGAAATTATTATTTAAATTGGGCATTTAATTTTCTTGAGTTAATTCCATGTAGAGGTAATATAATATTACTCCTTTTATTTTGAATGTGTGAATAATTTTGTAAGTGCCACTTAGTTGTATAATAGAAAGTAAAATATTTCTAAGGGCTTTATATGTGTGCATAAAAAATAATGTGCTTTCGAACCTATTCTTATAGAGAATGTGGGCTATTTGAAATTTAGACATCAAAATGCAGACATTGGCTCTGTTTGATAAATAGCACTAATCAAACTCTACGTAGATGCTAAATTTAAATTAAGTCAATAATAATAGTTTATTTGAGATAAGGAATCGTCGCGTAATACTTTAATTTAATAGGATTATTAATTGCTTGTCATATTTTATTGTTATTATAAATCTTAAAGGTATTAATTTGAACTAACGTGGAGAAATTAATCTTGTGATCTCGCTAAATTAAAAAACACGAAACAAATTTCGTAAAAAACATATCTTATGATGAACCAAGGCCAGTCGTGGCGCAGGGGCACAAAGTTTGATTGGAAACGCGCTACGTTGCGGTTTCGATTTCCACTCGAAGCAATGAAATATTTAGTATTATCATTTCTTTGCTCCGACATTCGACACGCAGCTCCTCCAGAATGCGGCGGAAAGTGGAGAAGAGAGTGTCTTACTCACTAAGTTTTCTCTGCCAACTCTACTGTGTCTGGAATACAGCATCAGGCAAAAAAACAATATGATTTTTTGAGGTCTGTGGTTGGTGGGTTATAATTCCTCATGGAATAAATATTAAAACTAAAAGCATCTAGAACAGCGGAACCCAGCGCTGCTCTTACTCATAAAAGAGTGACCTCCACCCCGCTCATTTGAAATAAATTATATTGCAAAAATATTTCGAATAATTCAAAAGAAAAAATTTTGAATTTGACATGTTATTTATATTTCAGGAAATCCAAATGCCTGAATCTAAGAACACTCAGTATCACACGAACTCAAAACAAAAAACAATGACAGAAACTACGCCGATGTCAAACTTGGAAAGAAGTCAAAGTACTGAGCTGAAATCTCCCGAAGAAGAAATTGATAGTGCATTTGAAATAATAGATAAGGTCGATATTTACAAATGATTTAGAGTGGATCGCTGTGGAACGTATGTACATAAATAAAAGTGAAGTATGTATTGTATATAATGTAATTCTCATTGGTTTACCTCTTTATTGAAAAATTGTCGTCGTAAATATATATATATTTTATTCATTATCGATATTGGTGTATTCAAATGAGGAGTAGTACCTAAGTAAAGTTAATAAGTTAAGATTAAGTTAGATAAGAATGAATTGTTTAGGTGAGTGTAGAATATTTACTCGTAATGGATATGTTCTATGAAATAATTGTTTATATATTGTATGTATATTTTAAGTGTGTTGTTTGATGAGGCCAGTCGTGGCGCAGTGGCACAAAGTGTGACTGTAAAACCGATTGGTTGTGGGGTCGATCCCCACTCGAGGAGATGAAATATATACTTAAATGTATATTTTCATTTCTTCGCTCTGGTGTCGAGTCAAGGCGCGGCATTGAGTTCTGCCACTCAATACGCAATGCCTGGAATGGAGACCTGAGTGTCTTGACACTAGGTTCCCTCTAACTACCCTGCAACGTGCAGGATACAGCGTGAAGCTGATGTATATTTTAAGTGTGTAGTTTCCTCTGTATATAAAATGTATACCTACATTGATACATAATATGCAAACTATTTTAAAATATCATGTTTAATGTTATCTATTTTCTTGAGGGAAGAGAGTTCTGAGCCTCTAATGTCCCTTTCTCTAGATATAAAAAAATGAAAAATATACACAGGAAGCCCCGGCTAATATTATAAGTATATAAATATGACATTTATTAAAATTTAGTTTCTTAACACTATTAGGTACCACCGTCACAAGCTTCTTATCAACGCTCATCTACAGTGATCTAAGTAGATGAAAGGTGTCAATTTTATCATAGATTATTAGAAGAATCATATGTTTAAATATTATATCTAGAATATATTTTTTTCTATTGATTAATATTTTAGCATATACATAGAATGTTAGTAAAAATCTTCTTCTGTATTGTTGACGTCTAAACTCTGAAAACATACTAAATTTTCTTATTAACAAGTTTAGAAACTTAAGTGTAATTAAAAAAAAAAAATTAGCTTTACGCTATATCCCGCACACAGCAGGTTAGGCAGAGGGAACCTAGTGTTAAGACACTCCGTTC
>DVQM01001548.1:0-11762 GCA_018231645.1 Heliconius ricini | reverse complement strand
TAAGTACGGAATATGAAAATAAACAAAATATTTTTAATTCTGAATAAAATATAAACGATTACAGTAAAAACACAATCCAATATGAAACAAATCCGAGAGACACTTACACTCTGTGTCGCTTCGCAAGATACCAATACACCATCCAAGTAAAGTGTCCATGTACCAAAATCGGACTGATAGGATAAGCAAATATGTCGCCATGTGTTTTTGGTGATATCGACTGGAATATAAGAGGCGGGTCTTCCGTTCAATGAAATTTTAATATAATGCCCACCAGAGTCGAGCCATAGCCTTATTACGCGGTTATTACTATCCGCTGAAAAAACATACACGCTCTAATTAGTTCATTCTAGTATTAGCGCTTATCGTAAACAGAGTGTTAAGCAGGTAATTTAAGTACTTATAAATAGAAAATATAATTCTTACTCGATTACTAAGGTAATAATTTACTTAATAACATATAAAACATGATTTACAAAAATTATATATATATATATACAATATTTATATTTATAATATTTATATATATTCTATATATTACATCGCTTGTTGACGTGAGTATCGCTCAATATGAGTCGGATCGACAGGCACCGGCCTTTTAATCATCCTTCAGGTCCTCAATGGTGCCACATTGTGCCGTAGGAGCGAATGTCAATTCGTCATTGATACTGACAACCGAGAGAGACAGATTGTGGAGTGCAATTACATTGCCTTACTTTTTTAAGTTGCATAACCGACCAAAATCAAATGTTAAGAAATGTTGTACAGAACTGGTCCAAATAAAGAGGTCATGCTAATTAAACGCGAATCGCCGCCATATACCTGATAGTCGTTACAGACTTCGTTCAAGTGCGTATTTTAAACATGCGCCAATAATTTCCTTTTATTTTAAATTATTGCGTTAACGTTGAATAATAAAGATAATTAATAGTGAGTTCAAAATATGTAATTGTTTTTTAAGAAGGAAAATAAATATAATAAACTTTATTACACATATGTATTATATTTTTGAAACAAATAATTTTCGAGGCAATGCGTGTTGAGCGGCGGGAGACACGCTTCGTCTTATTTGGTACTAGCTGAAAATAATTCATTTCGCTGAGAGGGAGTCGAATCTTTATTTTACAACCGTCGCGTTTATTGTTAAACGATGTACCACTGCGCGACAATAATTAAAAAATCTAAACTTACCAACATAAGAAAAAATACTTTGCTCATGAGACAAATCAAAAAAACGCAACCAAATGCAGAGAGTGAATTCTCTTATTGGAGGGATTTCCACATCGTATTGGAGAAACTAAAAAAACAAGAATACGTTTGTAATTAAAATGCTTAACTTAACTTTTTATTGAAATTTTCATATAAGACAGGATCTTACGTTATTAGATCCGAAATATTTTGCAACGTATAGAATATTATTATATATTACACCTAAATATTTTGTCATAATTGATAAATAATAATTATAATCTTACTTTTTGTATTCTTTTAATTAGGAAATACGATATGACACAAAAGTTTAAAAATTATTAAGAAATAAAAAAAATGGACGTAGTCATCCCCAATTATATCACCATTTCTTTGACAATGTTCCTGTAAGGAAACCTGTAAACCTTTTTTCACTAGATAGTACTTATGGTAGGTATTTCATACCTTTTCGCTTCGAACTTGAGGTGAACGTGATTAGCCCTATTGATCTTAACAACGACACCGGTTGGGCAGGGAAAAGATTTCTCTGTCCCTGAGAAAGTGAATGCACTACATGGCTGCCTGAGAGAATGTTGACGTCGGCAAGGGCGTCCCCTGGACTCGAACCTTGGCTATTGGCCGTCGGTCGGGTTAGAGCGGACTCTTTATTTTTCAAACTTGAAATTAATGCTGTTAACCCTATTGTCCTTCACAGCGGTACCGGTCGGAATTGAATTTCACGCCTTTCTCAGTGCTCAGTTAAAATGAAACAAAACTTCGTTACTTAAGAATCTTCCCATAACATTCTCTCTCTTTCTGTTGTCACTTAAGCGTCCCAATTCTCTTAACAATTATTTAAAGGTCATTTTTAATTTTCAGGTTTGAAAAAATAAAAATAATGGAAGTAATACGAGGTAATAATCATTAGGTACCTTTGGAGATATAACTTGTCCTTATCACAAAAGTATATTTCACCCAATTTCCTTTCCTTTTAAGCCGTATTTTTTGTAGCTATTGTATAGTTGGCCGAAAGTTATAAAATATATTAAATTTTACGTTTTAGCAAGCAAATTGCCGTGTTCACATAAGGAAATCATCAATCATCAATATTTTTTTTTGTATAAATTGAAGATAATGTTAATTTGCCAGGTCTTATTATTATTTTATTTTTCTCACGCTTCACGCTGTATCCCGCACCGCAATGCGACTCAACACGCAATGTCTCGAAAATTCAGCGGAAAGTGGGGAACAGAATGTCTTAGCCATAGGCTACCTCCGACTATCCTGTCTGCTATCAGGCACCGTCGCGTTACTGTTTCACGTTTATGCCCCTTACCCTTACTTATGCCCACGACGGCCTTCTTAATATTTTACCTTAATATGTCATATATGATATAAATTCTATTAACCTTTATATATAGACCCTTGGTGTCACATTCTCGATATTGGTGTATTAGAAAAAAAGTTCATATATTTCAGTTTGTACAGCGTTTATTTACCTGTGTAAATCCTCTTTGTGTTAGCGGTACTTTATACACAGGCCGATTCATACTATAAACCGAAGCTGAAGTTAAAATTGAAAACAGAAACATGAAGCTTCCCATTTTTATTTCCACAATCCGCCTGAAAAAGATATAATAGCTTTTTATCAAATTGGAATATAAAATTTTCCTGTACAAATACCGATCGAAAATTGAATAAACATATCTGAACTATTATTAAAAACTTAATAGCATATATCATTTTAACATCTCGATGTCAGCTTCACTGAAAGTAAACAGACAACACACATAGTTTTATACAAATAAACCTAACTGTATATGTATATGCCGTGCAAAGTGAGCATTTAAATTCGTCAACATTTTATACAAATATACAAAATGTTAACGAATTTAAATGTTCATCGAGGATATTATCGAGTATATTATAGAACAATGGGCGCTCGCCCACATGTTCGGTTGCATGGCACGGCCCATGCTATGCTACTTCCGTTTACCATCAAAGAGTAGAGAAACAGTACCTGTCAAGATTCTCTTTGCCTACTGCTTGGTGCTAAATATCAAGATATTCACAGATAAAGTCAAATAATTTTATTCAAAATAAGAAATTACATGTTTAATTTTTTGAATATCAAATAATTTACCACCAATTATTTCCCTGAGTGAAGACCGAATTCCCATGCAAAGCAATTACAATCAAACGCTGTGCCACGATAGCCAAATAAATTAAAATACCATACTGAGCAACTTTTACTAAGACGGCATGTTCTTATTTCTTATTATTTAGCAGAACTATTGTAGTTTATCATCACAGCTTTAACTTTTAATTGTACTTATAGAAAATGTCTATAAAGTTCAACTTTTTTCTAATATTTCACTATTTCTTATAGTTTAGCTGGACTGTTATCGTGCTTCATCAGATGTTTCTAATCTTCAATTTTTTTGTATACTGGAAAAAATTCTACCACACCGACTTTTACTAAGGCGATAGTTCATTATTTCTTACAGTCTAAGATGGTATTTCATTATTTCTTTTAGGTTAGCTTTACTGTTATGGATCTTCATTAGCTTAAGGCTGTATCCCGCACACAGCAGGATAGGCAGAGGGAGCTTAATGTTAAGACACTCTGTTCCCTATTTTCCGCCTAATTTTGGGGGCATTGTGTGTTGAGTAGCGGAACTCAACGCCGCGCATAATTACCATAACACCTGAGCGAAGAAGTTATATATTTATAAATTTAAATAAATGTTTCAATTCTTTGAGTGGAGATCGAACCTGCAACCAGTCGCGTTTGCTTTCACACACTTGTGTCCGTTCACCACGGCTGGGCTCATTAGATGTTCATTTAGTGGATGTTCCAGATTTTCAATTAATGTGTCAAAACAAAATGCTCATCACGCTTTCTGCTAAGGAAACATTTAATTATTTCTTGCAGTTTATATGGATCATTCTGATTCTGCACCAAATGTGAAAGTCAGGTTAAAATTTCAAAAATCCCAGTCATCGCATCAAATTCTATTAGTCTTTTTACAGTCCTTTACAGTGTTTTTCAGAAATATATTCGAATACAGACACAATTTTATGAAACAAATTAAATTAGCGGTCCATTTCAATACCAAATCCGCAGATATACGTAATGTATACATACGTTTGGTTATTTTGACGTGAGCCGTTCACTGCACGACGCACGTATATACATACGAGTATGTATGTATATATTTACAAATACCATTGAAATATCGATTCCATCTGTAACGCCATTTCAATCTACATTTCTGATCGAGATTCAAATAGAAAGCATCAAAGCATTTCCTTTGTTTAATTTGCTAATAATACAGTGTACAGCAAATTCAATCTTACAAATGTATTTACTTATTTGCAATATTATAAACGACCTATTTATTTATTCATTCATTTAATTGAAAGATAGTTTTGAAGTTAGTTTTATTGATTCTTATAATTTTATATGATTTCTATATGTGCTTAGTTAGCCTTAGATCAGATGGAAACGTGAAACATCCCCGAAAAAAACATTTATTATGTATATAAGAAATATACCGACGACGCGACTTTTACTCATAATTAACTATTGTAGTTATTTTTTAGTAATAGATTCTTTTTTGTTTGAAGCAGTCGGGTTTTTTGTTTTTTATAATTGTTTTTTATGTTACTTTTTTTATTGGTTCGGATTTATAAGCTTCGTTATTAGGAAGAATATGATTTAATTATCATGAATTTTGTGATTAAAAAACGTGACGAAATGAATACTACATTTTTTTATTATTATTATATTAACCGCTTTCACAGTCTACTTACGCTTTATCACTATTAAATACCATACTGTTATATATCTTAAACTCATTCATTTTTGTACACGTATTCAACGACACCTCACATAGTTTGACGATTTTTTTATCATTTCGACAACGTGCCATCTGGCTGTCGTCGCTGTGCTGTATTTTTATTGCTGTCGTACTCTAGTGACGACCGCAAGGTTAATACGAACATATGGCCAACCAACTCGGTCAATTTATTTGGTCTTTACATCGCTACAAAAAACATATACGTATACAGACTAAGTAGCATTACCCTCCTTTGCGTCACGTAGTCGGTTATAAGCTTAAATAAGAACAAGTTATAGAAAAAACTGTATGCATTAATATAAAAGCTTGGATTAACGTCATACGTCACTACTTTTTTCATCATTTTTACCTTTAAAATCAATTCATATATTAAACTGATAAAATTTAAATATTATTAGTAACACGAACCTGTTTAAGTTTCATATAAATTTAGTGATGATATGTAGACCAGAAAATTGCTCAATTACACTACGACCTCGTGTTTTCTTTAGAAAAGAAAAATATCAACTGATACCTTTCGTCATCCGTCATTCGTGATATTAAAGTGGTTATTACTATGTAATTGTTTGTAAACCGCAACCGCTTCTTCGGAAACATTGCTGTCTCACAACTGTAAATATTATTATGAAAATTAAAACAAGACATGGGCGATGGTCGTGCCGCTTTCATTTTAGAATTTCAATAATTTACTCATAAAAAATATATTTACATAATTAAGTATTGTATGACTCACGTAAGGAAATATTTATTATCAATCGACCTATAAGTCTCAAACTTATGTATCATTTACTACTCTTATCAATAAGATTTCGATTGAGTTTCGCCACTCAACGGAGTGTTTTACCACCAGGTCTTCATGTTCCATGTGAAATAAAAAAAACCAATTATATAATAGATCTTTTAAAAGTTAAAAATTAGCTCCTGAGATTAGCATCCTTTATAATATTAATATCTAAGTATTCTAGATACGAGCGTCGCCCGCCGCAGACTGTCACCAACGAGTCGTACGACGACCAATCGGCCCCCGTAAGCCTGTGATATCTTTAATAGTATCCATTTTATTGATTTTCCATATAAATGTTTAATTGGATAAGGAATTATATTGTAATATATAATATTAATGTGTATGTATATATGTTTCTATCTGGTGTTGTAGAGATCAAAAAAAATAATTTTGAAAAACATAAAAAAAGGCCACTAAGGTGCTATCCTTAAGAGATGGGCATGTACTTTCTGAGACCTTTGTTTAGGTCTAAAAAAAATTAAATTAAATCAGCTTCACGCTGTATCCTGCGCATAACACTTTGGGCAAAGAGAATCTAGTGTTCTGACACTCCGTTGCTCCATTTTTTGAGGCATTGCGGGTTGAGAGGCGAAACTTAACTCCAGGCTTTTTGCCTTGGGGCTAGAGCGAAGAAATGAAATATTACATAAATAATAATTCATTCCTCCGAGTGGGGATCGAACCTACAATTGTCGCACCCTTGTTCCTCTGCATCTCGACGGCCTTTAGATCTCTTTTGGACTTTTAAAAGGAAGTAATTGCGTCACACATTATTTTTTTGTAGCATTTACCTCTTAGGCGGCACACACACGGAAGCTTTCAAGCTCTCCTCATGTTTTTGTAACCTTTCCGATTGTTACTCGATCTTATTGGTAATAGCCTTATGTAATACGATCGCCTTTCTTGGTCTTGCTCATCGTGGCGACGTGGGACAGCGACTTTCCGTAACGGGATGGTTGTAAAGGGAATGATTGTATTTTTGTAAACTTTACCCGCGATGAGTTTCACCACAAACCGGCACCATTTTTTATCTGTAAATATCAATTATAACGGGTAGTAATTGAGAATAGATATGGAAATGTACACCAATCAAACATAAATATTAAAATGATGCAATACGATTAACATATTATAACTACTAAAAACACGCAGTTTCCATAAGGTTATCTTTAATTAACTTACATTTATTTAAGACGTTTATTTAAATTTCTTTAAAATTATAACGTAATACCAAAGTAAATACATCGCTAGCTTTACACTGTATCCCGCACATGGTAAGATAGTCAGAGGGAACTTGGGAACCCAAACACTTTCTTTCGCTAATTCCGCCGAATTTTTGAGCCATCGCGTGTTGAGCGGCGGAATTCAACGTCGCCTAATAAATGACAGTAAGATAATATTTATGACGTAGTAGTGTTTTGTAATATATTTGTTGTATAGGTTAAAGCGCCTGCTTACTATATGGGGACGCAGGCTCCGAGTACACTTCCTCGTGGCGGTTCTCTTCTGCGGGCGTTCTCGCCGGCAGCACCGCCTGTGCCAGCTGATCGCGCCAAAACTATACCTACAACTGGTAAGTACTCTTTACACTTTTGTATAATTCGCCAACAAAAAACGTTATCTCAAACTGACCTGAAACTTGAATTAATCTGAAGATTAAATTCGGGAGATTTACTTATTTTAGGTACATTTGCAAAAAGTTATATATGTGTAGGTCCTTCTGCACCCAGCAAACCGGTGCGCTCTTACGTCCCGGGGAGTGGATCAGAGCGATGTTTCCCCTTCGCTGCGGCCGAATGTCCTCGCGGTACCGATCAACTATACTCTATCCCTGGTAACCCCGGCCTCCTCCTCCTGTCGACGTCTTGTTTCGCTTCCAAAATCTAATTTGCTTGAAGCTTCTGTTCTTTTAGTATTATTATACAACAACTTCAAATTAATTTTAGATTATTTTAACTGTCGACACAATTTTACATAAATTTATGATAGACATTAACTTGTTAGATATGATAACTGTAAGCTCAAAGAGAAACATTAGGATTCTCCATATACTAATTTGTTGCATGTTGAAACTGGTTAAATACCGTGCTCTGTAAAGTTAAAATAAAATTAAGTGAATACTAAGTCATCAGTACTAAGCTTCTTCCATACTTACAACACAACCTCCTTTTTTTATTCCTTGAGGAAAGTTATATAAATTCTGTCTTATAAAAAGCTGTCTGTATGAAACTAGTATATACTTATATTATAACAAATTTTCACTTTTAACAAATTAAATTTAACATTCAAATTTTGTTCAGGAAACTTATATAAATTAAGCTTAGAAGTAAAATTCCTTAAATATTTTATGTCTACATTACAAATCAAAATTTCATACACTTAGAAGCAATGAAGAATGTGAGAATCATAATTTATCAATGCCAAAACTTATATATTTATTAAAATACATATATGTCTTGTCGGGCTTAATTTCGTTAAATCGATAAAGCTGACATCCACACTATTACCCTGTAGCGTTTATTCCTTTATTTAGGTCCCTATACCTTATTTGGTAAACTTTTATTTATTTTAAGATGATTATAATGATAAAGATAGTTACGCTTTTTATCTATAATATTTTTCTCATTGTATTTAATTTATTACAAATATTTTGTGGTAGTTATTAATTTACTTGTATAGTAAATTAAATAGGCTTTCACTTCCTTCTTGCTTTCCTATACGGTAATAGCAATTTTGTAATTTATTAATCAAAATTTGTCTCGATGAGGCTAAATTTATTTTTTAGACAATATTTATATTATATATATTTTAAGGCCTACTGTTTTCCCTTTCCTTTCCCGCTTATCACGTATTTTATAATTCAATCTAAAATGACATTGAAAAAAATAATAATTGTGATACAAAAACAGCTCATTCTGGAGATGGATACATGTCTTCTCCCGAACGTGTTGCTCCACGACAACCTTATGAAGATCCGTACTACACCCAGTTCCTGGGTGGGACTGCCGGCAGACCTCCCATAGCTCCAATCATCGATGAAGAAGCCAAGTAAAAGCTAAATTTCAATTAGTGTAATTTGTAACAAAATGATGAATGAAAATATCTTTGTTCAATATATCTTTTCTATTCAAATTAAATTATAGCAATCGCGAGATTATGAGTTAAATATAAAATATAAGACTTTCTTCGCAGTGAAACGGTGATAATAGACGATGCCTATCAAATGTATGGTGTCAATCCCATAACAACAGCGCCACGTCCCATGCCACGACCCCCTTACGACGCCAGGTAAAACATTTTGTTTTCGAAATTCAATGGTTTTTTTAACAAAAAATGAGACAAGTAATAGAAATATTAAATAATAAACTACTTAATTGATATTATTATGAAAGTATAATAATAAAACATATTGAACGCAGTGCGATATTGTGGCCACAATATAAGTTGCTAAGCGATATGAAATGTGCTGGCGAAGATTGTGAAATGTTATTATTTAACTTAACTAATAAATTTGCCGATGGTCATGTGCTGTTATAGGCTTGGTCCACCTGTGGATGACATGCAACGACTACGCGTTGAAAAAATGGAACGTCAACTTGCAAATCTTACGGGGCTTGTGCAAAAGGCTCTACAGGTACCAGGTACTGCGCCCACCCCGACCCCAGCCGCCGCCCCAAGACAGGAATACCAATCCTACGCTCCAAGGCCAGCTCCTCAAGGTAAGAAAATAGTAATATACGAACAATATGTTGCAAGCAGGAAATGTGAAATTTAGTTTTGGGAAGTGACTTGAAATGTGAAAAGTTAAACCATGTTAATGGGCTTATTTCAGCGGTCAAAAATGTTACTGTTGAATCAATTGTTAGGTTAAAACCATTATCAACGCATTTAAACTGATATTTTACAGCAGTTTATTGTGGTGAATCCATCTGTGTGGTTTAATGTAAATATATCAATATATATAATATTTAAAACTTGGAGCGTATAAAAATTATGTTTTTTTTACTATATACTCAGGTAAGATTAATGTAAAAAGCTTAGTCTTTAATGTGGCTTGCGTTTCCTGTATCCAGATGCCGCGCGATTTGCCAGCAACGAGAGACCTCCCAAATTAGGGAGAGACAGATTTCGTAAGTTTGATTGATCGCGGTCAACTTGCCGATGCATTGCTAATGTTAAAAATTCAAATTTAATTCTTATTCCCTTCCTTTTAACTCAATATCTTCCATTAGCATAAGGACTATATGAATACGTCATTTCATATATTTCATTTTCATATATAACATATTTTTTAAAGAACCTCTTCGACTTGTAAATTGTTCTTCAATTCGTATATTCTAATGTAACGAAGGAACCGCAAATTACGGCCGACACCACATTCTATCAGCAAGCGAATAGATGTGAAGTCCTAATAGCTGGCATCATCCGTACCTCTTGGAATGTAGACAGCGAAAGTGACACTTTCACTTTGCTGCAAACGACATGCACAATATATTCATCATGTTAATTTAGGAAATCTTCTATTAAGTAAAATTCACATTCGCAATGCATTGTGCACTCTCCATACATTATCACGCCGAACGCTTGCTTGCTGAATCGTGTGATTTCCTTATTTTGGGCCTTACCAAGATTAAAAAGACATCCGTTAAAAGACGTTTTTGGTAAAATTCCATGCACTGTATTATGGAATCAGATTTTTAAATCATAAAAGTATTTTCGACAGTAGATACAAAACTTTGTTTGTGTTATAGATGCTATTTCAGTGGTTAAAGTATGTTGCGTAGGCTTCTTCATGAGATTGTTATCGTGCGGCTTCAGTTTGCTGTACTGTAGGTATATCATGAAATAAAACGTACTTTCGGTCTATCGTCACCTCAAGGTCGATCCGTAAATGATAAGACATATAATATGTTATCGTAGAAAGAGGGCTTGGAGGGTGTTGAATAATTGCATGCTCACCATGTTACATTTATTGTATATTTAATTTATTTTTATTTAGCATTACAGTATCTGAAAGTTATGAATTTTGTTTTTCTGTCTTGCACGTCCATCTACATTTATTGTAATCCTAAATTTTTGTATTGTTAACGAGGACACAAAATTTGTAATTTTTATTGACTGAAATGATGACTTTCATAATACAAAAATTATGAGCGCACAACGTGTATATTATTCTCCAAAAGGATGATATTTATAATGAACACAATTTTTATAGAAATGATTGGCACTTTATTATTACCAAGTTTTTAACAAGGCATATATTTTCACATCTTTTTAATCACAATTTAACTTTGACTCTCTTTTATTCATGTAGTCAAATATTTATTATTTCAGAAAAGTCTGTCTCTTTTGAGAAATCAGTATCTTTTAGCGATGACCCACCAGACATGAATTCTCCTAAACAACATTCACCGCAACATTCAGGTATGCATTTAACTTAAAAATAATTATATTTATAATAAAAATTAATATTGAATTGTAGTCTTTATTCTAGAAAAATTGGTGATGGTATTTTATTTACAAATTTAGAAATTACTTATGCACATTTGTGACCCAAGACTGTTTACGTGTTATACTTGCTCCCTTGGACCTACCGTTATTTGTTCGTATTGTTCATTTACAATGCTGATTTATAACAAACATGTTAAACGATTATAAAATTGCGAAAAAGAGAATATGTAGGTGTGTTTTTTATATCTCAATGAATAATATTGTTATTTTTTTTTAAATATTTTTGTAATGTTTGTTACTTTATAATATTAAATAAGACGTACTCATTTACGTTTCATCATGTGACATTAATTTCATTAGAATGCTACTTTTCGAAATTTTGTTAAATTTTAACAAATCATCTTCAAACATCGTAGTATCGCTATGTCGTCACTATTACGGGAGCTGAGAATGAGATAAACGCGTTTACCTTTGTA
>DVQM01001547.1:0-11765 GCA_018231645.1 Heliconius ricini | reverse complement strand
GGTCGCCGCCGCGATGCCGCAGCGCGCTCATTACACGCACGCTCTGCAATTACAAGTGAGTACTCATTTAGTATCTAATTTTATAGTATTAAAATAACTGTTTATTATTAATAATTGCTAATAAATATTATGCAAAAGTTGGTTGAAGGGTCTGTTTTTATTTGTTGTTTTGTACAGTTTTTACAGGTGCATAATGTGCTACGCCTGTGACTTTCCCTGCGTGGGAAAGTTATTTAGTTTTCTTTCTTTTCTCTTCTCCAGTACATTTCATTCCCATGAATGAAAAAAAAATGACATGTGTAAAAACACTAAATGTTAAGCGATGTTTAGCTAATAAATACATTTGTGAAAACTGTATTTAAATTGATTGAATCTCTGAGATTCACGTCCATAAACACACAGGCAAAAATTGCTCCTTTTACTTTGAAAAATGTCACTAATAACATCGATAGAGATCAGTTATATTTTTTATACATATGCGGTTTAAAAGCATGGAGAATTTCGAAACAATATATAAAAAAATATAGTTCAATTGGAACAAAATTCACTCGCTCCACGTAATTGATTAACTGGAAACAAGAAAATTCAATTAAGACTTCATTAATTTCCTCGGTTTTTGCTTTTGCTTTTATTTGCCCAGTGTTTCATTAATAGTAATTTGTCTACAGTTGCTTAGTATATATTGCACTTTGATTTTGAAATTAAATCGCATTTTAAATAATTTTCAATTTGATATTCTAAAGAATACCGTAATGAGATTCGAACTCGCACTTCTTGTTTACCGTCCATCGAGCCATATGTTTACGTTTAATTCTCTACTCTCTACTAGACGTATAGAGTAAAGATCTATGACTTATTCTTACACGTTTGAAACTAAAGTCATGTTCCTATCATCCATGTAGGAGTTTTACAAATTGATACGACGACTATTTTCTTTATTTACTGTTGTAAGTAAAAATTAAAGATAAGAAAAAATGTGGTACTAAATTTCATTATCTAGAATGCAATGTTTGAAAGTTGGGTGGTAAGTGTGGAACGCAGTGTCTGAACACTAGGTTAGGGAACCTAGTGTTGAGGTGAGTACAGGGGTACTCACCTCGTTATATAAGAATTGTGTGAAGGTAAATGATTATTATATCTAATTTCGTTATTAATAATTTATTACAGACTCTATGCCCCGCGCCCGCTAGGTACAGGCCTGTCCCCGCGCCACAGCCCGGCGGCGGGAAACAAATGATTTGCTATTCGGAAAAGGTATATATTTGTAGTTTACGGTTTACAGCTAAGGTCATATGCGAATGTATTGAAGAATTAATTTTAAATATCACATTTTGTATATATATTTATGTCTATATATTATATATCAACATATATTTTTTATATTTCACCCAAATATTTAGGGTAATGTTTTGGTATGAAGCGGAAATTGAACGATTTCCATTAAACATAGTTTGTAAAAACAAAGCTTACTTTGATGCATCTTAAATGTTATGTAAGAAAAATACCATCTTGTTTATAAGTCAAATTAAAAAAATATGCCATTATCTTTTTTGTCAGAAGCATTTTATTGCAATTGGAAAGGTTGGCTAGTGTAAATAATTATACTAATAAAAGCAAATCAAGTGGTTATTTTATTTTTAATACTTATTTAGTTTTAGTTTTATAATATCTAGATTATCGTCAAATAATATTTGTTTGAAAGTTACAGAAATTATAAAGAAAACATGTTATTTTTTTTTTTAAATTTCGACTTGAATATTGCTTTATTTGCTTCTGTATGTATCATATAATATTGTTACTTTTTACATTATATTTTAGTTAATGCACCACAATAGGTAGTGAATTTATTGTACAGAAATTAGTGAAAGTATGATATTGATTGCTGCGAATATGTACTTTAGTTTAGACTATGATATATTATATAGGATGGAAGTGTCAGCGCTCCTTTTACGGGAACAACATATAGTAGGGTTAAATATTCTAAACCATATCTAAAGAAAGTAAACGATGTTTATCCATACCTGTATTTCGTGTGACGCAATTACTAATAGATACCAATAACATAAACGCATGCTATTACGAAAATACTACAAAAGGTTAAGCAACTATGAACTTTGCCGTCAATACCTACGACTCGATTTCGGAATATCACGTATGCGGTGGTTTCCCATTGATAGGTTTGTATGTGCGTGCGTCGTTCTCGACAAATGGTGTTTTATATTACAACAATAATTTTATTATTTATTCATATTGTTAGAAAAAACATTTTTTTTTATTTTTGGGAAAAAATATATATTTTAATTGTATGAGGCTTTTATGGAGTAAGTAAAACTGTGGTTTCATTTTAAGTTGTGCTGACACTTTCACCCTGTATAGGTTTATCGAGGCCAGTCAGGGCGCGGAGGCACAAAGTGTGACTGTAAAATCGACTGGTTGTGGGTTCGACTCCCATTCGAGGAAGTGAAATATTTATTTACATTTTTATATTCATTTCTTCGCTCTGGTGTCGAAGCAAAATGCGGCGCTGAGTTCCGCTACCCAACACGTGATGCCTCCAGAACTAGGTGAAAAGTAGGGAGTGGGGTGTCTTAACACTAAGTTCATTCTGCTCCTGCTATGTGCAGGACACAGCGTGAAGCTAAAAAAATATAGGTAGTTCAAAGAATATAAAGCTTAATGTTTCGCAACTTGCGTATTATTTTACAAGCGCTTTTTGAATATGTAAATACCTACTTATATATATTTTTTTTAACTTTTACATTTTTAACAAATTAAAATTAAATTAGCTTCACGCTGTATCCCGCACATAGCAGGGTACGCAGAGGGAACCTAGTGTTAAGACACTGTGTTCCACATTTTCTGCCGAATTTTGGAGGCATTGCGGGTTGAGTGGCTGAACTCAACACCGTGCTTTGCCTCGACGCCAAAGCGAACAAATGGAAATATAAATTTAAGTAAATATTTCATCTCCTCGAGTGGGGATCGCGAACCCACAATAGTCAGTTTTCCAGACACACTTTGTGCCTCTGCGCCACGACTGTTAAAAATTAGATTTAAAAAAGTGTTTATTATATAAGTATACAAAAGCTACTTTTTGCTTATTTTTTAAAAATCTTAAATTACAATTGTCACAAAAAAAATTAAATTATTAAATATTTATAATTATTTATCACTCCGTCCTCAACAATTTCTTGTAAATTTTTCTTAAATCTATTAAGAAAAAACCTGACAACTCTTCAAATCTCTTTCAAACCTCTTCTCCCTCCCTCTCCTCTTAAATTTCGAGGTAGCATTTCTTATGACCAATCTCATCGTTAAATCCACTTCACTCAGCTCAGCAGAGAATTATGTAAAATAAATTATCATTCAGTATATTACGTACTAATTGTTACAAATCGCTGGATTAAAATATTTAATTTAAATAAATATATTGTAAATAACTAACAAATTAACATCAAATAACAAAATCCATATAATAATCTACCGAATTGTAAATTCCTCATATTTAGTTATAGGAGTGAACAATGTTTATATTTAGTTAATATGATTTTTAACTAGTACACAAAGGTTTTAGAGCATAGATAGCTATTATAGAACGTAGATTTTGTTTTATCATTCTAAAATGACATTCCACACTGAGGACAGAAAAATAATTTTGAAAACGTATAAAAAATTCAGCGGTTGCGGAACTCAACTCCGCGATTTTATGTTAATTTCTAAGAAACTGGCGAAAATAAATTATTTTTCAATCCTTGATGTAGATTTTGCTTATTTTAGATTTTAGATTTCAGTTTCGAAATAAATACGTATTATTTATTAGCCACACAATATTTTGTTATTTAGACCTTGTATAGTTGGTTTGTTTTTGTATCTAGTTTTAATAACAGTTTTATAGGAAAAATCATAAAATCTTCATAATTCTAATGATTCATAGAAAATTCTCTAAAGTATTTTTCAATATAATAAATGAGAAATATTTGTTAATGTCTTTTTTTTTTATTTTAAATATATACCATAAAACAAATCTAATTCAATGATATTGAAACAATGCATACTTTGCAAACTTTACAAACTTTTTATTGATATTGATTTTTCATATTATTATCAACAGCTGTGGTGTGGTAAATAAAGAATAAAAAAAAATATATACAAAAAAAATGGAACTAAACGTATTATGGCAATAATGCTAGTGTTTCATTTTAACCTACTTTTTATATTTTTTTACTTATATTAGTTTTTACTCGAACCGTTGACATTGAACACGTAAATGGATGAATTCAACATAAAATGCAC
Source organism: Heliconius ricini (assembly GCA_018231645.1). Taxonomy (NCBI): domain Eukaryota; kingdom Metazoa; phylum Arthropoda; class Insecta; order Lepidoptera; family Nymphalidae; genus Heliconius; species Heliconius ricini. The sequence goes on along the minus strand of DVQM01001547.1, from coordinate 7,472 downwards.
CATCGTTTAAAATCTCATTTTGCTTTCATATTTTTTGTAACATATTTAGGTGCATACACTAGAATAATTCAATAAACTAAATAGTAGATGGCTTTTAGTTGTAGCACCTTAAAGAAGGTACAAGTTCTTAGTACTGTTACAGAATAAATCTAATCGTGAATAGTAAATATGTTACGGTAACTTTTAGATACACGGTAACTTGTCTCGGCTTATATTTTGAAAACGAAAATATAGTTTGTTTCTAGCAGTAGCATCACAATTTTTTTATTTATTTTTAATACGAAAGTTAAAAGACAAGTAAAATCAACAATTTTTTTGAATTTTAGGCGCGCTTCATATACAAAATGCATTGCGAAGTTCACCTAACACCATCTATCCAAAGTCGCCAGCATCAACAGTCAACGAAATAATATTTCGTTTCGATAACTTTGGAAATGTCATACAATAACATGGCTTTTTCATACATACACAAATTGTTTTAAATATAGATTTACATTTAACTCCACATTCGTTACTTTTAGGCTGTTATTTTTATTATAAATCAAAAATCAAGCGCCATCTGACCGACTACGTTATTATGTCTACGTCTACGTCGGTAAAAGCATGTTCAATACAGCTTAAGTTAAATTCAGATGAAATGTACGTAAAATATAACATAACAGTACTAACGTAAATTTTCTCTACTCTGCACTATCATAGTAAATATCATATCAAGAATCGTAAATGCTCTCTACGTTACTCTATCATAGTATATATCATATCATATCGGAATAAAACGTCCGTTTGATTTGATATCGTTAGAAATGCACCTATGAGTGTTTATTTTATTATTATTATTTTTATTTCAAGCGCCATCTGGCCCTAGGTAGCCTGTACAAGTATAAAATAGGTTTTGAGCAAGTACTCGAAGCACTATTTAAGTCACGTCATTTCCTGAAGAGTGAGCTCTACATACCTTACCTATACCTGTCATTTGTCAATTCTGAGTTTCAGTAAAACATAAAATGACGTTCGTAAATATATGAAATGTATTTGTGATGCATATTACGAAATATTCTTGGTACACCTGTATAGTATTTTATTATGTTAATCGTCTGTCGGAAAAGTTGCAAGTTCGATTCCAATTTCTTATGACAATGAATTGTTTTTACTTGTTCGTTCTGGTAACAAGACAAAGAGCGGTATTTCCAAGCAAGTCTCCTTCCAAATGTGAAATAATGATATTTTTTGTAATATAGGTGGCAGCTCCATTGTATCAGCCTGCTCCGGGATCTCCGTCGCGTGTCACGCGGGGAGCACCTGAAGGTGCAGCGACTGCCACGTCCCCGATGGCGGCACCACAGAACCCAGTTTACTATGCTATGAACGTTTGACAAGGGGACTAGGTAAATATCATATATCTCTTATATACCTGGATATTGAATTGTAGCCGCCATGAAGTTAACTGTGAATATAATCTAATTTACTTTATTATTTCTTTCCTAAATGCCGACGCACGTCATGCTTGGTGCCTCTGCGTCACGACTTTTCTAGTCTATTAGTTTTAATAAGTGAAAATTTGTCACGAATAGATAAAACTATTGGTCTAGAAGTGTGAAAAGAGATTTCCAAAGGATTTCGGTGACGCACCTAACAACAACGATAAGATTTAAAAACGCAAATGAAAGAAATGATTAATCGAGAATTCTTTTTTAATTAGTTTTTAAAACATAGTCTAGTGTCTCGCATAACTCTAAGGCAAGACTTATATCAAAGATTCCCAAAATGTTCTTGTACACATCATTCAAAATATAGTTGGTTCCGGTGTACGCCCTGGAGCTAATATTCCCGAAATTCGACAAAAAATATGAAGATTAGATCTTACTATGTTGTAAATAATAAGATAAGAAGTTTCGATACGTTGTACTAAATATGAAATATGTGTTTTATTGAACTAGTAAACTCTGATCTTCTTAAAATGTTGTTGCCTTCAATGATAGATGAAGTCAAGCTTAAAATCAAGGAAAATTCGAAAGTGGAGTCTGCGAATTGCTTACTTACATTATGTTTCACGCTACCGCAGAACAGTCCAGTTTCTCCAGAACCCCTGGGGTCCACCGAAGGTATTTCGGGAACCAAGAATTTTTTTGAGTATCATTTCTGTGGTAGGCATCACACTACTCTGGGGTGGGCACGTACCACTCAGCGCTCTCTATTCCTCCCGCATCCTTTTGTCATCATTTTTTTATATTTTTTATGTACGATGTGTGCATAAAAAAATTTACATTTAGACCATAAAAAAATTTACATTTAGACCTTTTTTCTTCTTCAATGAATATTACTTTATTGTTTCTAAAAAATTAAATCAACTTCACGCTGTATCCCGCTCACAGCAGGGTAGGCAGAAGGAACCTAGCGTTAAGAAACTCCGTTCCCCATTTTTTGCCGAATTCTCAAGGCGTGTTGATCCTCTCGAGTGGGGATCGAACCCACAACCAATAGGTCTACAGTCACACTTTGCGCCTCTGCGCCACGAATGGCCTTAATTGTTTTTTTCTAAAAAAAATAGTTTTATTTAAAAAAAAAATCTGTTTGAATTTCAGGTGAAAATTATAGTGGGCCCAGATGCGGTCCGAATCTCCGTCAAGCCACCGGGAGGTTCTACGGATATTAACAAATAACTCAAAAAAGAACGTCCGTACATTGAATGTTTTTAAGACAGAAGTAAAGTTAATCAAGTACTTATTGTTAATATTGGTGCATTGAAGTAACCATTCTATCGGCGATATAAGAAATTTGCAGTTTTAATCGAATTTTCAAATTGCTGTACCAACCATCTGTGTGTATTTTAATGTTCATAGTTAAGTATAAAGCGTTAATAATATTAAGTATTGCTAATTGTCCAAAGATATCCAGTGTGAAACAAAGTCGCTGTTACCAAAGCATTTTTGTCAAAAGAAAATAAATAATATATTTATTACATAGAACGTGGTTTTTAGGGAAGTATCATATTATATCATGTATCATAAATACATACATATATCAAACGTAGGTGTACGATTATAAAGAAGATTTAAAAAAGAACTCTATTATATTATTAGCATTATTCAAGCGGAGGTTATATTATTGGAGGTTTCATTCAAAAATTGCTGCAGAAATGGATTCTCATAAATATAACTAATTTATCCGTACAGGACTTTGCTTATTGCAGAAATTAGTGCATTATTAAATAACTGCCGAAACACAACGATTTATTAGAATAGTTTGAAAATGGTGTATCGTGTATTATGAACCGTATTGTTTGAAAAATGTAAAAATGTCAATGTAGTACGACACGAAACAGCGCCCCTTGTTGAAAACAAACAGAGGCGCTGATTCTAATCCCGTATTTTTTTTATATGTTTTGTAAAAAAATATATTTTACTATTTACTTTTATTAATGTAGAGTACCCTGTTGAAATAAACCGAATTAAAATATAATTTGTTTCAAAGTTATAACTTCTACAAAAGCAATAAGAATTTTGAAAACTTTAGGGATTTTTTACAATTTATGTTATTTATCGATTTATTCATTGACAATATAATGACGGGTCGTGGACAGTAAATATCGGCCATATTAGTTAATTAGGAATTTGCGTAAATTTTATTAATAGAGCCAAAATGGATCTGAAGAAAATGCTATATAAAGTAATAATTGTGTAAAAAATAATTTAATAATATAGACAATTGTTGAATTTTACTTTTTTAATTATGAATTTCAATTTATTTCATTGGAACTTAATATGAAAGAATTCATAAAAAAATGATATGAACGTGATAACCGAGTCACGTATACTGAGTGCTGTTTCTGAAGATTCGTACTTTGTGGTGTTATGTTACGTACGTTCCACTTTATTCTTGGAACAATTATTTAAATTGTTAATCAATTCTTATTTCATAATTGAGAAAAATTTTACTGTACAAGTATGAATTCGAGAGATAAAAATAACGTTAAACGTACCACAACAAATAGGTAAAACTCGATATTTCAATATTTTAACAATTGAAAAATACCGTTTTGTACAAGTATTACCACTAGATATTTAAACTGTGATCTCCATAAAATAATAGCTGGGAATCAAATAACATCGTTAACTACTCGTGAGAAAATACTGCAATCAAACCAATACTTTGCCGCATGTTATATTTTAGTATATAAAACTAAGACTTCGATTGAGTGAGCCAAAAGAAGTTCTAGCTCTAGTTAATTGAGATACTGTAACGGTATAGGAGTACTATACGCGTGCCAAACACATTTGGCTAAATAATTGAGTTAAAAATACGGTATGAGTGTAGGTCAATTGGCTGCCATTATACAATTTTGTGTGTGTCTTTCCATGAACGGCCTAGTTGTTATAAATATTATTTATTTAAAAGATATATATTTAAGAGTAAATCGCATCTGTGAAAAAAATAATAGATTTAGTAAAAGTAACGCCTTGCGACTAAATATAAGTTACATTACGAAAATGTTGCTTTCACATTTATTGTACGAAATTATAATAGTTATAGGTAAGTATTAAAATTATAATTTGACATTTGAGAAATGGTCAACAAGTCGGTGTACGAGTAGAGGATAAAAAGAATATTTTGTCGTTACATTATGGTTAGTTTAATTCCTTGTAAATCGAAACACATAATGTACGTGTGTGTAGTACGTGGTTATAGATGAAGCGCACAAAAGAGGACGCGAATTTAAGTCGATTGCAATAATTTGAACCAAAATATGAATCGTAGCAAAGCTTATTGAGGATATAAAAAGATTGCTCCCTTTTCTGATATTGTCTATTTTACCTATTATATGTATTGATAGCAAACACATTTTATACATTCCAATTCATCGTAAAACATAATTTTATTTATTAAGACTGGAAAACGCCATTTTATTACCTTTACGTTTTGAATACGTATCCGTACTTCATATAAAAGTACATACTTTTTGATGTTATATTGACTTCTATAGGCGTGCAGGTACATATGTCAAATAAACAAAATGACGGTGTCTTAATGATGTATATTTTTAAAAGAAAATAGGTAATAGATACAGAAACAAAACCGCACAATTACCATACTAAGGAGACCAAAGATTGACCTCATTCCAAATGAAAAGCTAAATATTTTTGAGATTGCAAAAATCAACCGTAATTACCATACTATGTATACATAAATGGAATAAAATAGATATATTCACATTCTGAATCTTCACAATTGTACCTATATTTAAGAATGTTATGGTTTAATTGAAAATAGGTACTAACCTATATTAACAATTTAAAAGGCGCAGTGTCATAACACTTTGCGCTTGTAATACAGACTAGAGAAGAGAAATCACAAAATTATTAAATCAATTTTTTATTAAATGAAGTAACACAAAGTAAAGTTTGTCGTGTACTTTTGGTTTTTTTTACCTCATTATTCACAACATAAAACAACACCAACAAGCCACATCACACTCCGCTTTTATTTTTTTTTGTCTCTACCACATACCGAACCACATTGTGTTAAAAAAACCATATAGAAAGCGTAGTAAAGCGACAGTAAGTTTTATATTGTTATATAATATAGAGTTTTGGGCAGCATTTAGAAAACGTATAATATTATAAATTAGAAAAAGAACGCAAATAATGCTTCATGTACATAGTATTTACCATACACTTACTGTATTTTGTAAAAATATGTTTTTATTAAGTGAAGGTTAGGTCGATCTTAGAGTAATATATGAGGAATGTGGAATGCAATTTTAAGGTGTAATGTTTGTCGATGTTATTTATAAGAATAGATTTAGAAAAGTTAACAACGTCTTGGGACAAATTCGATGATGTTGTCGATTATGTTCTGCAATGTGATATCGTTTCGCTGCTTGGCAGTTTTTGTATACTCTACCATTAATTTTATGTGACTTTACTCATTAATAATTACGATTTTCTTCGCCAAACTAGTCAAATACTTCATAAAGTCATATAGAGGCAATGCTAGAACTATTATAGTAGATTATTAAATGTAAGATTTAAAAAATAAATTGTATTTCTTGTCAACAATAATTTATCCTCGATGTGTATTTTCATATTTCTTCGACGTACAATTTAGAATTGTGGTAAAATCACTTTGCTTTTCCAAATTTAACGTAAGCTCATAAAATATACGAGTATAAGAAAATAGAAAAGAAAAAAAAATAATTTTAGAAAAGAATTTGAAGTAAGTTTTAATATTAAGAAATAAAGAATGTTGTGACTTAAGTGACCATTATAATATAGAAAAAACTTTGAACCACCACCAAATATATAAATAATATTTTACAGACTTCGTTACAACGCGACGTGCAATCCCTACATTTCAAAGATTTTCTTAGAGAAGCGCCCACGTGATGTAAAACGTTAAACCGTTAATAATACTATGTAGTAGAAAATGGGCACTATCCATTGAAATGGTAACTTTCAAAAAGTTTAGCCTGTTTCTTTAAATGTTCTATGAATTCCAGACCATTAGCGGGATTTAAAAATAATATTGATGTTTAAATTAAGATGACTAACTGTCACTTACACTCCGATGGCTGTTGTACCACGCAGTATTAGAAAAACAAACGCCTAAGAGCTAAAAATGTTAATATATAATAATACTATAACTTGATTCGTTAGTTCCATTATCTTGTTATAAAGGGAAACTGTGAGGAACACTAACACCTAGTGTAGGGATATATATATATATATGAGACAGTATACTTAATATGTAATATTGATTTGTTGTTAAGTTTCGTACGATGCGTTTTTCAAAGAAGTATTATAGAAAATTGATATTTGATGTCATGTTAAATACATAATTGAATTGAATTTTTACATAAATAATTATGATGGTTTCGTTTAAGGCTAGTTACTGTTGCAAGTAGTTCTTCGGAAATAGTATTTACATTGTAATTTTTACATGATTTAGCCCATATGATATTACAAATTTTAGTAGAATATATAAATTGATCTCCTAAAACAATTTGGATTCTTCGATAGACACCGCTGCATCACATACCTATTCATTTGTTTTAAGCAGCCACCATCTTGTAATTACACCAAAGACCATTCTTTATTAAAATAATCAATTTATATACCAAATACATAATTAATTACATTATTTCGTTATATCAATAAGTTATAATATTAAGTTGCATTCCACGGATTTCTACAAAACAGACTTGTACGCTCTTCCATCTACATTGTTTGTGTTATGTACTTCAAGTATAAAACTGTTGAATATTTTTTTTAGTATCATTATAGAATAACATTGTGTAAGTATGATAAATAACTGACTGCAGGTTCCGGTTCCGGACTGCGGGTCTGCTACAGTTGCCTCTGTCACTGTTGTACTAAATATTGTTAATAACCACCGTCACTTTGTAACATTAGATAAAATATCAGGACGAGCTTAGTATTGTTGCTTATATATATATATGTATATATATATATATA
>DVQM01001546.1:0-11769 GCA_018231645.1 Heliconius ricini | reverse complement strand
TTTTAATATAAGAGGCCAGTCGTGGCGTAGGGATTGTCAGTGACTGTAAAATCGATTGTTTGTGGGTTCGATCCCCACTCGAGGAAATTAATATTTATATTTTCATATGTTATAGTTGGGTACTTACTTCAACTTTATTAGCAGCGTAATGTAACTCTGTGGGGTATCTCCCAATAAACAACTATGAAATTTGGCTAGAATTGAGAACTTGCTATACGAATAAAGAAAAACTGTGAAAATATTTTTTTATACAATATAAACTTGTAAAATAATTCTAGTTTATATCTCATACAAAATTTGTGCAAGCATGGTTTGTCAGCTCTCACGGGTTGCACTCGACTCGAACTTGACCTCGTCTTTTAGGTAAAGAATAATATTAGAGTCCTTGATTATGCACTATATTACTTAAAATAGGTGTGTGAATAGTGTACGCGTAAAACGTGACAAACAAACAAATCTACATATCTCCGCACTTTTAATATTAAAGGATACAGATATAAACCAAGTACATATAAATAAACCTGGCCATGCCTGGCTTATCATAAACTGCATAAATTTGTGTTTTTCTTTATTACAATATTTAAACCATTAGTAAACTCTCTTATTTTATAACATTTTAATGAGATAAGAATATTAACAGATAACATCTAATCCGAATGCAGCAATTTTCCCCTCGTGACCGAACATATTAATTATAACATAGCAAATGAGCATTAGTGGCCATCAATGCGTAGTGGGAGACCTTCTGGGTGTAAGACAATGGTTGTAAGTTCAATCCGTAATCAGGGGAAAGATTTTTGTATATTATGTTTGGCGTATCGTGATATATTATCTATGGAGAGACTCGTGGTTTCAAACTGATCTTTATTTATAAAGTTATTTTAATTTATTTATTTTTCAGTAAATAGTAAAAGTGGAAAATAAAATTTTGTGACACTCGAACTAGGTACTGTTTACTTACACTACTTTGCAGCATAAAGCATGTCCTTACGTAAAAAAATATAAGTTTTAAGACTCTACCTACATACAAAGGTACGTAGATTCAATCTTTCTTAAATACATTTTCAGAAATAGATATATATTTTTTCTAATTTCATATATTTCTGCTTCATAACCTTGAACATTTAATTCTAGTCACCTTTATCGCTGCTCCAAGTATTTATAATTTCGTAACTGTTTGAACTTGTCGGTGACGGTCTTCATGTTTCCCGATGTAATCTGACGCGCGACGTGCGGAGTGACAAGTTAAATATTAAATATGATTACAATTATTATTCCATTAAATACGATAGGTTATAAGTTCGATTCCCGCTCCAGGAAATGAATAATTTAATATTTTCTTCTTTTGCTCTGGTAACGAGGCAAAGAGCGGCGTTGGGTTCCGACACTCAATACGCAATGCCTTCAGAATTCGGTGGAAAGTGGGACGGTGTATTTATATTAATACTAGATTCTCTGGTTCCCCTTTACCTTACGTGCCCTCTTGCTATGTGGGAGATACAGCGTTAAACTAAAAAAAAATATTATATAGAATATTAAGGCAAAAGAGAAGAGCCTCTGCGATTACGTTTGTATTGGATTCAAACTATACTGGCAAGAATATGTTGTTCTTTCTTGTTTCTATGAAAAATCGACGTCGTGTTGAGTTCCACGTCTAACATGAAATCTTTCTGAAAGCGATGAAAATAAGACAATAGACTTATCGTTAGGTTCTCTATGAGATTTCAAGTAACGTTGTGACAGACAAACATCATAAATCTATGAGGTTTTCTTTTATTGGTATTGGGCTACGGAATACGAAAAAGAAATAATTGGTAAATACAAAGTAATTAGTCACGATTTTCTTTATTTTTTATTAAGGCGATTCTTTTATTATTTTAAAACACAAACCACAATCGTAGCGTTTACTCTAACAGTAAACGCAACGGTTGTGGCTTCGATTCCCACTCAGCCCTATTCATGCTTTCATGTTTTTCGTTCATAAAAAAATGTAAAGAATGAAATTGCATGTTGAAAGGCATAATTTTATATCACGTTTTGTCTTATCTCCATAGCAAAAGAAAATATATAAATAAATCATTTTCTATTCCAAATAAAAAGTAAACGGACAAAACATTGTCTTTGAAAGAATATAGTGATTTGAACCCACGACCTCTACGTAAAGTCATTCCATTTCAAATTACTATTATCTTTATATTCATTCAATAATTTAAAAGGAATGATTTTATCGTAAGAAATATATATGTATATATATCTGTATGTATGTGTATTTATCCTTTCTAGGTAACTTACACTGACTGTATATTTATCCATTATTATCAAATTTATTTAAGAGACGATCAATAGTTCAATATTAGTATATAACACTAAAATAAATACCATATAAACCTTAGGCTAGTAAATATCCTGTATTATAAAAATCCGGTTAAAAATGTCATATGGTATGTGTAAATAAAAGTAGTTATAAAAGGATATAGAACTAAAATTTTACTAAAAGGTATATAATGTTAAATTCCTTAGATTTACGAAAAACGTATTCATATAAACTTAATAAGCAGAAGAATGGAAGAATCGACTTTTCATCTTGACACCTTCTAAAGTATTGCTTGTTGAGATGAGACACTCAACGTCAGACTAGATAACCAGGTAAATGATAACAATCTAAATATAATTAATATACTCTGGGGTGGGAATCGAACCCGCAACCATCGCATTAAAAAAGTAAATACTACGACCGAAAAAATAAAGAGACCGACCTAAATGCTTTTGTAGGCGTTCTTCAATTTGTATTATGCACTAAACTATCGCAACCGGTCTCAATGTCACTCCACGCACCACCCCGACGAGGAGCTGACGAGTGTCACTATATCATATACATAGTCATACATTTTTTCAATAAATAATTGACATATTGTAAATACATGTGAAAACATGCAATATAATACCTAAGAACAGTGTAAAATGAGCGACGCAACAGATCTACATATTTTTAAATGTGTTTATTACGTATTTATACCTCACATATTAGTTTCTCTTACGTAAAATGTGAATTGTTATCTTGTAAAGTTTGAATCTAAAATCAACAACGCGCGTGTGAAAGAATAAGGTTATTATTAACGTATTTAGTATGGCGGTAGGACGTCTTGTAAATTTCCGGCAACGTCCTAAATTATAAATGATCTTAAATGAAAGTACTCCATTTGAATAGACCACATCCGGTTGTCAAGTTCATCTAGGAGTATTTGCAAAGAGACGGTATGTTGTTTTTTCTTTATTGAGCTTGCATTAATATGGACTAATAAAAATATTTTACATTTATTACATGTAGAAAGGCGGTAATATAATAAAATCTATTTCTATTAGTTTTCGTTCACAATTCCTTCCTTCTTTATAAATCTTCTATATTTATATTAATCGAGAAAAAGACTGTGAAATATTTCGCCTGCTTCAGCATACCATCATATAAATATAATATGGCATAAATCCTAAAAATTTATAGCTAATATTAATGCTGTAAATAGCGTATGTACGTGTTTGAGACGTGTGGAAATTATATTAGAACTCGCAATATGTCTATGGGAGTTGTAGTACTTTTACCATAGGTTATAGGTTAGTGATAAAATTGAAATTTAAATGGGAATAAAATTATTTGACTTTGAATTTGAATTATTTTTTTATTGGATTGACTTTAAGGTCCAGAGAACACGCACTTCACGCATATCAATTCTAACACTGGATAGTCCTTAAGAAAATATATGAAATGTAGTTACATAAAAATTAAAGACAGAAATTTCAAAGACAGAAAAAATGTATTTTACTATACGTCTTTTAAACGTAGATTTTCTTTTTATTTTCTCTTTTAATTCCATGTAAATTATAAAAACTTAAATATTTTTGTCTTATCCTGTCGAATATTAATTTTATAAAACCACCAGCTTGCGCCATATCCAATTAAACAAAAAGCAATGGCGTCACAAGACAGTAAGAAACCACTGAAGACCCCGGATGTAGTGGAACTGGACGACGTGCTAGGCAAGCTGGGTGCATTCGGGAGGCACCAGCTCGTCACCATGGGCATGCTGGCGCTGGTCTACGCCACTAGCTCCATGTATAATGTGAACTATGTGTTCGCTGTTGAAGATGTTAACTACAGGTTGGTAAAGAAACATCTTGACACTAGTGTTAAGACACTTCAAACAAACGCCCAATTGTTGAGACATTTCGTGTAGAATTTGACTCAAGAGGAACTCAATGGCAGGCTTTATGAACTGTTAGCAGGTACATGAATATAATTTAAATATAATCATTCTTCCGGGTCTTCCCACAATATCTAGGCGAGAGAAATTGAAATATCTTTAGATATAGCATTATCTAAATCAGGCTTAAACCCATTACTACCGAGATTACATTTCGTCACTTCTAAATTGCGCCACCGTTGTATCAACTGTACGTGTAGATAATTTGTTCGTATCTGTCATTTTAACAAACTGTTTATTCGTAGATACAAGTCGACTGCGGCACATCGTATCAAAGTTTAAATGTTTAAACATAACAAAACAACATTAGATATAAGTATTTATAGTTTAAACAGAGGGCATTTAGTGATCACCATCACAACGTAGTGAATGGATGTAATGGATGATATCGTTTGTGGTTCAGCGGCACAGTGTCCGACTGCAAACACAATTGTGGATTCGATTCATTTCATACCCTCACTTTAGTAACATGAACAATCTCATCATAAAGTTCTGTCCCTCGACGTGCAACATTTCAAAGATTGGTCGGAGCATGAGAATCTTTACATTAGGTGCCCTCCGCCTTCCATACTACCTGCGGGTTACGGTGTGCGGGTAAAAAAGAATTAATTTTTCTTAAGTATATTTTTATTATACAATAAAAACATATTTCATTTTTCATATATATCGTACGTTGTTAAAGCTATTTTAAATATCTATTTATTTTTTATTCTCACCAGATGTAAAATACCAGAATGTGAATCTGTTACTACTGCCTACAATGTGCCGTGGCTGGATCTTTCAGACGACGACAGAGTGAGGCAGTGCTACCGACACCCCCCTACGGACGGACGGTGCCTCGCCTTGAACACTAGTGTAATGGAGGGATGTACGGAGTGGGTGTACGAAGTACCTCACAGTTTTGTGGCCGACGTAAGATTATTATATCCAATATGTGAGCAAAAACAAAGATTTTAGTGATAAATTACTTTACTTTTACTAGACGTACATATTAGGTGATAAGGTGTTCTAACTCAACGCCTCACTATGTCTAACAAAAAGACAAAGTCAAATATATTCCATTAAAGAATTTCAATTATTTCATATGGAATCTAAACTTATAAACATCATATGTAATGCCATTTTGTTTTATTTATTCTATTTTATTTTTTTGATAAAAGCAGCTTAACGCTGTTTCCCGCATGTAACAGGATAGGCAGAAGAAATCTGGTGTTCTGTTCCCACCGTACTACCCTTTTTTGAAGACATTGAGAGTCGAATGGCTGAACTCAACGCCGCGCTTTGCGTACATTAATTAATTCTTCGTTTTGAAAAGAACAAAACCGAAATGTAATTAGTACAATCGTTTTCCCGAGTGGAAATCAAATCGACAACCACCACGTCCGTGTCACTACATACTACTGTCACGTGTCCGGCCTATTTTTATTGATCCTTGTAAGTTTAATAGAATAAATAACTAAATATAAAATTATATTTATTATCACAAATAAATATATTTTAAATTTAAATACCTGCTACTAAAGCAAAAAAAGGTCATGTCCTAGTCGTGTCGATCGCGGCAGCTGATAAACGGAAAGTTGTAAATATTATGATTTCAAACACATTTTTACATTTTATTAATGATAAATTGTAGCCCGTTGTAGCTATATAGCAGAGTAGACAGAGGGAACCTAGTATTGACAAATTACATTCCCCACGCACTGATCAATTTCCGAGATATTTGTTGAGTGGCGGAACTCACCGCCGCGCTTTATCTTGTTATCAGGGCGAGGAAAGTAAAAAACATTCGCCGACTGGAAATCGTTCCATATCCGCTACGTTATAGTCCGTTGCTGTGCTGCTGCATCACGTCGGCCTCCGGCTTACTGTGATTGTAGATGACATATTGGAATGACTTAAATGATAAAAATAACATTTGAAAATTCACAAAAGCAAAGTCCTAATATTAGCGGTAAATATTGACATTGATAGCACCGCATATGCACGATTATGAACGCAAGTGATATTTGGCAGACATATTTAGAGTTTTATTATATTTCAAGAATAAGAATAATATTTCTAAATTCGTTTACAATATTAATTACTATAAAACATGTCAACGTAACTTTAGGATGAATAAATGAGACTCTAAAGTTGCCAAAGATATTAATTTATGTACTTGTATTAACGTATCCCCAAAAATATTTTCCATAGCCATGGCTGAAAAAACAGACAATATAGACAAATCTACGTCCCCTTCCACACAATACAATGTCGTTATCGTTAACCAATTGCAAGAACAACATCCAAGTACCATATTGAACATTCTTGACCTATCTCCAGTAAATCCAGGCCTATTAGTATCATCTACAGAATAGATAAGAGCTAATTTAATGACAGTGGCACACGAGTACCGCAAGGGCACCGTCCACCGTCCACGACGCTAGCAGCCATTATCGGCCATCTATTCGTGACTACTGGACAGATAACACGATATCCTTTTATGTTTATATTCTGATAGCAAATTAGAATTTCAATTTGTATCGGTAAAGCGCGATAGCAAAGAATGCGACGTTTGGGCCACTAACATAAAATTAAGTTATGTCTCTCATAGTGGGGCGTAGAGTTCCGCCAGTCTAGACGAAATGTTTATAATATTGAGAGCTGGGTACCCAGTGAACCTGTGTTTCTTGGTACTGAGTTCTTTTTGTCTACCCTGCAGCGTTTAGTTAAAAAAAAATGTTGAATAATTTTGATGTTAACGCCAAAGTTGCCATTAACTCCAAGTAATGGAAACACTTACTGACATACTTCTGTATGAATTCTTAACATACATATTAAAAAATAAATAAATTAGCTTCACGCTGAATCCTGCTCAAGCAGGGTAGCCAGAACGAACCTAGTGTTAAGACACTCCGTTCCCCACTATCTGCCGAACTATGGAGGCATTGCGTGTTGAGTGGTAGAACTCAACGCCTCTGTGCCTCGACATCAGAGCGAAGAAAATGGAAATATAAATTTAAGTAAATATTTTATCTCCTCGAGTAGGGATCGAACCCATAACTCGTCGGTTTTGCAGTCCCATATTATGCCACTGCGCCACGACTAGCCTCAAATACATATTAGAATCAATAAATTTTATATACTTAAAAAAGATAGCATTATATATCATCATATTATATCAATTTTATTTTCTATTGACTTTTACATTTAAATCAAAGTGAACCGTCTCGTTGAACAAGTCTTTAACTAATTAGATGAAAGCACATGTTCCCATATATGTATTTCGAAGTGCATTCCGGTTTTATAGTAACTCTGGATATTTAAACATATTATTAACATATAAATTCTTGAATTTAATGAAATGGTTTGAATTCAATTTCCACTTTCAGTATTACGATCTTATACCCAATTTGTACTCACAAATAAACACAAACCCCAAATTACGATTTGATTACGTACTTTTATCATAAGGTCAACTCAAATCTACTGACATTACCACTTTGAAAAAAAAAACACATCAAAGAAAATAAACAACTATTTTTTCAAAGTCTTTAGATTCTAAATTCTATTAATAGAAAGAATAGATACTTATATCGGATAAAGTCAGATTTATCCAATAAAAGGAATATCGAGCTTTAGCAATTTGTTCATGGCCGGCGCGTTACGACGAAGTCAGGTATTTGCATGTTTCTTGCACCGGTCGATGCACGCTGGTGCACGCTGGTGCACGCCGGTACACGCTGCATGCCGGGCCGGGTGCATGCTTGTACGTAATGCACGTGAGGTATGCATTAGATGCGGTCGAGCTACTGTGGAGACTATATATTCTCTTGCATTTGATTTTACCTAGTTTGTTATTGCGATATTGTGGTCAACTGTACTCCGCAGTACCGTGATGAAGTCCTTGATTTTTGAAATAAATATGAATCGAAGACAATTTTTTTTCCGAATTTATAGACCGAATAGTAAATTCATATTGGAAACGTAAAGTAAAGTAACGTTATATGTATAATTTAAGATTATAATATTTTTTGTTTTAGTTCAATTTGGCGTGTCAGGAATGGAAAGTGACGTTGGTTGGTACCACACACTTATTTGGGAGTTTGGTCGGACAACTGATACAGGGACAGATCTCAGACAGGTTAGCTGTGGCTGGAATTTTACATATTTCAAAATGAAATATTATTAAAACACGCGAGCTAAAATAGCCCCAGTAGTATTTATGTCACAGCGCGAGGCCTCAACTCTTGTATTGCGGGAGTAAGATGATGTAGTTTTTTTTTCTCCTACAAGGAAATTTAGGCAGTCAGTCAGACATAAAAAAATAGTTAATCAGTTATTTTTATTTTCTAGGTATGGTCGAAAGACGGCGGCGGTACTCGCAGGTAGCGCCGGCGCTATCCTGGGCCTCGGGAAGAGCTTCGCCAGCTCGTACTGGCTGTTTGTGGTGCTGGAGGGGCTGGAGGCGGCCATCGGGGACGCGCTGTCGCCTATGTTTATGTTGAGTGCGTTGTTGAACACGTATGAGTAGACAGGAAAATATTTTAATCACATATTTATAAATGTATTTTTTTTATTTCTGCATATTTAAATAATGATAGATAGAGGTAGGATATCCTTGTCTTTGGGGATCGCCCGTAGACCTAGACAGAGATTTTTTGACATTAGTAGAAGTAAGAACACGTTCTATACTTATTTGAACAAACTTCAAATAACAATAAATATTTTTCATATATTAATAACAGGTATCGAAATAGTGGAGAAAAAACGTGCTGTTTTGTACCAAATGATCCTCCTGAACTTCTACACGGCGGGTCAGATCGCGATGCCGTGGATAGCCCGGGCCTCACCGCACTGGCGGATCTTTCTGCGGTTCCTCTATGCGCCTGCCCTCTTAGTGCTCTCCTACGCATTGTTCCTGGACGAGAGCGTGCGCTGGCTGCTCAGCAAGGGCCAGAAATGTCGCGCTGTAAAACTTATACGCAAAATAGCTGCCCGCAATAAAGTGCACATCGACGACGAAACGCTCAAGAAACTTAATTACACCGAAAACACAGAAGAAGTGAGCGATAAGAAGCTTTTACTACAGACCTTCAAGTCACGTGTCATGGTTCAAAGATTTTTGGTTTGCGTGGTGTGGTGGTTCACTATCACGCTGATTAACTACGGCATGATGATCAGTTCAGTGCTCATCGGCGGTGACAAGTACTTGAGCTTCGCGTTGTTGGTGATGATGGACATCCCTGCCAACTTGCTGTACTGGCTCGCACTCGACAAGTGCGCGCGTAAAATGCCGCTTATAGCTTCTTTCGTGGTTGGCGGTCTGTTCTGTGTTACACAGCCCTTCCTACCCAAAGGTTAGTAATTTAAAAAGGGTAACAAACTTGACGACTTCTAATAACAGAGTCCTATGTGACTCGAGATAGCTCTAGTTATTTTTAGTATATTAAAAGTCATTAAGCATCTTTATTGATTCTACTCTATAATTTTGACAAAACCAACTTTATTGACGATGCATATAGAAAATTAACTTAGATTCTTCTCCTCTCTCACAGAGTACGCGTGGTTGGGTCTGGTCTTGCTGATGGCATTCGAGCTGCTGGCGACGTTCTCATACAATATAGTATATATTTTCACATCAGAGCTGTTCCCGACGTATACGCGACACTCCCTACACGCACTATGCGCGGCCGCCGGACGCCTCGGGGCACTGCTCGCGCCGCAGGTGCCTCTACTTGTGAGTACCAATGATGCTTGACAGTATCTACGCTAATTTAAAAAAAATGTTTGTGTATAGGTGACTGCATTAATACATTATTGAGTTTAATAACTCATCAATTTCGTAAAAAAAAGAATAAAATATCAAATTGTACTTTACTATTTAAATTCAATAACAAAACACAACTATCGAATGTAAGCAACCTTATATTTCAATTTATTTATTATATATTCACTCGTTACTCTCTAGATGGCATACTGGGCGGGACTACCAGCGCTGGTGTTCGGGCTGGCGTCACTACTGTCGGGAGCGCTAGCGCTCTTCGTGCCGGAGACAGCGAACGCTACTCTCCCTGATACTCTACAACAGGCGGAAGCTCTGGGGAAGCGACGAAGAACCGATAGCGTTAAAGATGAAAACTCCTGACTGGAAATGTATTAAGAAGTGCCTCAGTACTTGCAATTATAACTGTTAATATTGATTTTTATAAGCTCATCTTTCATACTGTGTCCTGCTTAGTGTAAAGATAGGCCGCTTCCGCCTTTCGCAGAAGGCATTCCCGTGTTGAGGGGCGGAACTTAAATTGCCTTGCCTTGCCACACCATTGCCTTGTTACCAGAGAAAGGAAATTAAAAATATTAAATTCATTTCCCTGAGTGGGAATCCAAACCACAACCATCGCTTTCACCATCACACATTTGTGTTTGAATTGAGTATTCTTGAAGAGATTTGTACTAGAACATTGTTTTATTTTTTTCATAGTGGAATTTTATTTATGTAAATGCAGATGCAGAAACCAAAGAACTTCAGGATGACCAGACCTACTTTATACAATTGTTTATTATTAAGCGTAATGTACGTTATTAATACTAAGTCCTAGCATAAAATCACCAATAAAATGTTGTAAGTACCTTTACTACTTATTTATGTTTAAACCGACTATACCTGTAAATTATTTTCCTCCATAAATGGTTGAAAGCTACTGATCCAATGTTGATACAATTTGTCCCTTAATTTGGAATATACCACATTCAAATCAAAATGATCATCTCGATATAAATTTTAGATTTAGAGAAGTTTGTGAACTGACATACAAATATACGGACAAACGGTACAATATATATTTAAGATTTTTCTCAAATATTATCTAACTCCAACAATATTACGTACATATATGTCAAACTGTTTATAGGGTATTCTTTTAAGAAGCAATATCTATGCAAAATTAGTATTTTAATGAAATTTCGAACCGCAAATACTTCATCGCTAACAAAAGATTTGCACCATTATAATATGTACTACATATGCGTTAGGGACTTTAATGACAAAGCTGTCTGTCATTATTGTAGAGAAATTTATTGACAATAAAATTATTTATATACTTACTTAACACTTTCCAGCAAAATAAATATATATATAACTAGTGGCCGGGTCCAACATTTTGTTTTAACCCTTCCTTCTCTTACCGTTACTGCCGGCTGACAACGCACAACCGACGTGCACCGCTGAAACGATGTATTCAGGCTACTTGGGGAGTGTGGGAGACACTAAGAGACTACTAAGAGGGGATTTAACGAAATTTCTATGAGAAAGGGAAAAACTGGATTTTACGTTTATGTATATAAGTGGACAACAAATCTCCTCTACAAAAAAATCATAAATAGTTATTTAAAAATATTTTGTTCTTCACTTTTTAATAATTCTTATTCATGAATGTACATAAATTAAATAAATGTATATTAATTAACACTGCACTCTCGTTTTTTTTCATCCATTTCGATGACAAAACAAATAATTTCATATAACAAATTT
>DVQM01001545.1:0-11770 GCA_018231645.1 Heliconius ricini | reverse complement strand
TGGGGAACGGAGTGTCTTAGCACTAGGTTCCCTCTGCCTACGCTGCTGTGTGCGGTATATAGCGTGAAGCTAATTTAAGTTGATTTTATTTAATTTCTCCGTTTAGGATCACTTCATAATAAGTTAGTGTTATATCACTCAATAAACAAATCTGTACGGATTTTGTTACTTATATCTTTTTTTTGTATTATACTAAATTGAATTGCTTTATTCGTTTTAATTTTACATTAATTGTTAAGTATTTTCAAAAGTTTATTTGTAGGTACCGACTAAGCTCGATTTAAATTAAATCCGAAAACAGAGGGAACCTAGTGTTAACACACGCCGTAGCCCACTTTCTGGCGAATTCTGGGGGCATTGCGTTTTGAGTATCTAAACTAGATTGACATAAGCTGATTAGCATATCTATATGATAATCAGAAGTTTCTAAGATATAGCTCTATGAAAAAATATAAAGAATAATATTATGAACATTATAACACACAAAGTGCTTATGTGACATTTTCTAATCTTAATTTATACCCGAAAACGTAGCCTTTTTTAAAGTTTGCCTTAACGTCTGGCAGGAGTAAAGGCCTTGATAATAATAAATGTACATTTTTACATTATTCTTAAAAATATATTTAAATACGAGGGTTTCAACTTTAAAGTACCTTAAGTTGCTACCTGTGGCTATCTTTTAAAGGACCCCACTTTCAAGGTAGTATATAAGCATTCCGTCGTAACTACATATTAGACTAAACCTCAAAATTTCAACAACAACAACAAAAATTACGTACGTCTGGAGGCCCTGTGATCTTAGGTAATTACAAGAATCTAAGTCAAATAATGATGCATATATTCATTGTAGCAACCACTAAAGAAAATAAATAATAAAAAAAATATATATTTTTTATTTTTATTTATTTTTATAGAGAATTTGTCACAAGAGCGTTAGTTATCATACTTTGTTATGATATCGTGAGAGATATTTGTTGTATAAACTGATATGACGAGAACGAAACATATTGTTATAAGGTAATAGAATAATATTTGCACCTTGAATTATTATCTATGCTTGTTCTCATATATATCGACTTATATATAATATTTTTGTCTTACTTTTGTTATAAAAGTTTTTAGAGGTTGTACTGAAACCTTAAAATTGTGATCTTCAACCAATTATCAATAAGTTTGTATAGAAATAAAATATATTTTGTTTACAAGTTTTATACAATTTTTTCTTCTACGTGCTTATTCAAAATCATTGATAGGAAGGTTGAGAACGATAAATTTACATACATAATATGTTTTTTTTTTTAAAAAAACAAGGCAAACGAGCGTGTGGGTCATCTGATATAGAGATATATATATATGTCCATGTAGTTTTGTAGGCGAATACAGGATAGAAATAGGCGCGCCTATTTGAAGGTCATATCATGTGGCCATAAAGCACACGAGATCGCGGGCGGCTACTAGTAAGACCTACGTGAATTCATTAATCTGTTGACGTTTGACCACTTATACTTTGACACTAATAAATTATAATTAGTTAAACAATATTAAAGTTTGGTTTTTATTTCTAACCTGCTACAGAGAGTGCTTGATCCAAATCCACTTCATTATTTTTCTTAGAGCCTACAGACTCCGAAAGAGTGTTCATGTTCTTCACAATTCTATATTTCTTTACAATCTTAACTTTTGGCACGCAATAATTGTTCTTATTCTACTTAGAGATAGTTGTTTTTATTCTACTTAGAGATAGACGTCCGCTTTACTTTACTGCTTCATATATTGTTATACAAAGGAAACGTTCTTAGAGGAATTATACATTTTATTGAGCAGCTGTCAACAACAAGGAAATCTATTTATATTATAGATGTAACATAGAACAAAGCTAGTAATATTTCCTAGTTGCACAAGTGTATGATTATAAATATTTTCTTTAATTTAAATCAAGGCATTCATAAAGTACCTAATTTCAGGCCGTTGTGGCACAACCGACACATGCAAGGGCAACTGGGTTGGGTCTCCACTCGAGAAAATGTAATATTTAATATTTTCATCATTTCTGTGGTGTCAAAATCAATGAATACCTTAAGGCATTGTAGGGCTTAACGCCGCGCTTTTCTGTGACACCAGATCGAAGAAATGAAAACATAAATAAGCTAATATTTATTTCATTTCCTCGAGCTGAATCGAACCTACAACCAGTAGCGTTGATAGTCACATTTTGCGCCCAAGCGCCAAGCGACACGACTGGTCTCAAATAAATTAGACCTCTTATTTCTTTTACAGGATGTCATCAATGGTAACACAATAATATTATAAGAGTAAGAGAAAATAATGGGATTACACGATTTACGAGTATTGCAAACAGAGTTGCGGATCTCAACCCTTACAAAAATGGCAATGCCGTTCATAACTTCATACTAAAACAGAAATTATCAAAGTATATAATTAAATAAGAATTAACGTCCTCTATCGATTGCCAGAAACACTTCTGGGCCCTGAACTCTTCTGTCGTGACTCGACTTTATATAATAACACCAAATCACAGTAGATGGCACTTTTAAATTATTATTGAAAATATTTTTACAATTTATTTTTGCCTAGTTTATCGCAACGGTGACATTGTATGATTGAAAACGAAATAGTCGTGAGTTCGATTTCCAATCGAGTCTTTAAGCTTTATATTTGAACTATTTCCGAGCCACTAGTACTACTGCCACCTTACACAAGTCTCGAACTGGAGTAGAATGTCGCAACGTGACACAAGGCTCGCTCAGTCTCCAGTGCAGACGTCGAAGGTGCATCCGCTGTATTACATAGTAGCCGTCAGTCTTCGCCGTACCGTCTGGCTAGTTAGGTTATATCATTGTTTGTTTGTTTGTTTGTTTACTATTCCCAAACTTTAGCATTCTAATTACAAATATATTAATCAACCTCTTTGTGACATTATTTCTAGTTAAGCTCTTCCTGGCTCAAGTGTTCTTTGTAACAAATATTATAAATTTATCGTCAAATTTTCAAGGCCCCTTCTGACCTCTGAATATTATAAATATCTCCGGCGTGTCCGGAGTCTTTGTATCTTGTTTTTCTTGTTTCGAGTAGCCGGAAAATAATATCTTGTTATATTTAAAATGTATGTTTTTAGTTTTTGCTGATATTTAGAGGTTTTTTAAAAGTACTTATTTTTCTAACTTCTTAACTTCTATTGGTTATTTACTCAAAACGATGTAATATCTATGAGTATAGCTTATATTCCCATTGCCGTAATTGATTAAAAATACTACCAAAGGTTAAACAACTAAAGTTTATCGCCAATACCTACGACTCGATTTCGGAATAAGGCGTCCCTTGATAGGTTTATATGTGCTTGCGTCCTTGAAAAATAGCGTTTTTTACAACGATACTTTTTTTGTTTAAAAAAATCACTTAAATTTTTAGGAAAAAATAAATAAATAATTGTATGAGGCTTTTATAGAGTAGTTAAAACTTTGTTTCATTTAAAGTTGAGCTGACAAAAACACGCTGTATATAAAAGGAGATGTTCCCACTGAATGGTGGAAACGTGAAATTTGGACAGATGATTATTTTCATAATTTTGTCCACATTATATTATATAACCCACTAAAAAAGGTATTTTGAAAAGTTTTAACTCTAAAGAGGTGAAATAGGGGTTGAAAGTGTGTATGGAAAAAGACCTTTAAATTGATATCGATTTTTATATAATTTTAAATTTATTATTTAAATTTATTTTTACTTAAAAATATTTCCTTGAAAACGTGTTTTACGGTTTATTAGAATTCACCCCTAAACTGAAAATATTTTCTTAATATATATTTAAGGCCAGTCGTGGCGCAGCAGCACGAAGTGTGACTGTAAGACCGACTGATTGTGAGTTCGATCTCTCCACTCGAGGAAATGAAATATTTACTCAAATTTATATTTCGTTTTCTTCACTCTGGTGTCGAACACTCTGGTGCTCTGCCACACAACACGCAATGCCTCGAGAATACGGCAGAAAGTGAGGGAACGGAGTGTCTTAACACTAGGTTCCCTTTGGCTACCTTACTGTGTACGGGATACAGCTTGAAGCTGATTTTGATTTTTGTATATATTTAATAAATATTCGTATAGTACAAGCGGGCGAAGCTGCCCGAGTCCGTGAGTACCTATATGTCTGCTTTAATTTTTAATAAGTGTGGATAATCCGGTACTTTTCCTAACCTAATTAAATATAACAAAATAGTGCCGCTTTACAAAAGTGGAGACAGATTTGACCCTGGAAACTACAGACCGATCTCTGTTTTACCGTCTTTTAAGTAAAATATTTAAAAAAATAATTAAGCTGACCGAAGCAAAGCTCTTACTGGTAAATAATGTGTTTCGTTGTATTGCTACTCCTCCTAAGCCGTTAAATCTACACTCTGAAATGCAGGAACGTTGTGAACGACACGGTAATCCTAGTGAAGTAGTTTGGTGATAATTGTAATTGTGGTCTTTGAGTAAATGGTCAAAGTGTGTCCCACAAAGTTAACCTGTGAAACGTTTTGAAATTCACGTGCATAGATTTAACTTTGAGTAACTTATCCCAGCCCGTATGGACAAAACAGAAAATTAACCAATATCATAAATAATAACAGTCATTTCCATTGTGAGCAATATGTTTTTCCAAAGACAAGTCCCACTATAAATGTAACTTCGTGTAATATATCCTTTCACATAACCTTGGATTTATATCCAAAATATTGTAAATATTGTAAAAAAATAGTAATAATAATAAGATATTCATGGCAAGACACATATTGTGAATCAAAGTGATCTTTGACCAAAATTATAATATTGAATGTTTCTTGACGTCGCGCAGGCTGACGTGATGGGCTTGTGCAAACTGTTATAGCGACATTAACAAGGTCGTGGCTGATGTCGTCTCGCAGCACCCTCGTGGTACGTAAGCTATGCTTGAAACAGACTGGAGCGAGCATCTCATTCCCAAGGCGTGTTATGATTTTTAAAATATTTAAGTTGGTAATAACCTTTAATACACAAAAGTCTTTTCACAACGTAATATATAATTTTTTCTGACGTTTTTTGGGATCCTATTGTAAAAACGCACACATTGTCCCATGAAAGAATTGCGGATTCGATGCAACCGAGTTACCGGTGCACTAAGCCTATTCCTGGTGTTAACATTATGAACATTACCAATTTTGGTAGAATTATATTGAATTGCAACTGACAATATATTAATTTCTTTAAACTTTTGCCTTAAGTAGTCTTTAGGACCTAAGTTATAGATTGCACGAATAGCTCGCTTCTGCAGGAAATATTGGTACCGGCTGTATTACCTTAAAGTAAAGTCTCATATGACATAATATTATGGAAGTAGCTGAAGTAAACAAGTGGAGCCGTTTATACGTCAGTGAATGATCTAATTTTTTTGACCGTTATGAAAGAATTGAATTATAAAAGAATTATCTAATATGTATCTTAAGATTTTTTAATAAGTAATTATTAAAAAATATAAATTAGTACCGTATTTTTAATAGTCTACAACAACTTTTATGACCTTCAAGAAACCTACTTTAATGTTTTATTCATAGAGGCTTCGATGAAAGTCCAATTTTAAAAGATGTTCGGCGATTAAACTACTTATTTCGTCTCCGGGCTCTTCTGTAAACGGAAATGATGTAAAAGTGACAAAGAGAGCTCACCAATTACAAATTTTAGTTGTTTATATTTAACGATAGTATTAAGTTTTGGCATTAATGTAACGTACGGTAGTATTATAATAAATAATTAAACTAACAGTGGCATCACTGTACATTATGTTTTATTAGTTACAAAATTGTATATAGGGAACTGTCACCTTATGCTATAATTGCCGATGGTAAAAGTATCTCTGTGTAATAATTAGTGTAATATTTTTTTTTCATTATTTTTAACAACACAGGTAGAGAGGACCTGGCAACCTAGTATAGTATTAAAACACACTGTCATTAAGTAAACTATTGGCCTGTCACCGTACCTGCCCTAAGTTACAATTGGCTTTACTGGATTTGAGAAATCGTGGCAGCAATGTGCGTAATATTGTTGAAATGAAATACCATTTAGTAATTTAAACAATTAAGCTATCAAAATTATTAGATATTTTTGTATACCAGAGAGCAGACCACTTAATTACTGATTTGTATCAAAAAAACTGGTTTCATCCATCCAACATATAGAAATATCAAATATTCTTGGCGCAATAAGTTGCTTGGTGAGGACAAAAGTATATTTTAGTTTTTGCAATAATATAATTAAATTGCTTGGTTTTTTACTCGTCTTAAGCTTTATAACACCTTTTACTTCGATTTTTTAAAATTAAGACATTTACAAGAAAAATACACACTCAAACTTTACACGTCAACTTACTTTATAAAAACGAGTAGCCCAATCGCGGCTTCGCCCGCATACGACCCATAATACTTTTATTATTTACTTTTATCATTTTTAACAGACTGATACATTCAATTATGAACACTACGTGGCTGTATGATAGGACGTCATCGGCGGCAAGGGCACCCCCTGCGGGACTCGAGCCTAGGCTTAATTGGTTTATGTTTAAACGCCACCCAAAAATGCTTAATAATAAATTCGAAACGTTTACCAAAATAGATAAATGGTCCCCAAATTAAGTTTCCTAAAATATCATTAAATAAATCCAATATTTCATGTTATTGACTGCCATAAAAATATTTGGACTTTAAAATTTACTTTTTGCTAAATATTATTTATTAATATTTTATGTACGGAATTTTGATTTGGTTATTTTTGCTGTATAGAGTATTTTTTTTAAATCTCAAATAATGTACTAGAGTTCCTAAATATACCATTAAAATGTAATAATAAAGTCAAATAGCATAAGGTGTGTCAGTTTTCATATTGAAATTAGCTTAGACTAAGACTTACACCGTAATTTTATATGGTCTATAGCACTTCTGAAGAATGCAGCTTTCACATAAAACAAAAAGAAAGTAAATCGGACCAGTGGATTCAAAGATCTTTACCCTTACCCTAGAAACTAGTTTTAAGCCTAGAAATAGTTTTATTTTTACATACATTAAATATAGTCACGTATTTGACGCATATTTTTTATTCAGTCAGTACATAAATATGTCCCATTTATTGATTACATTGAAGAAAATATACGTTATTATGTATTGTGTATATTTTGTAATTAATGAAAAGTACAGAGAATTGATTTTAATTTCTATTTTTTTTAGAAAAATAATAATAAACTTGAACCTCCTCTACACATTAAGAAAACCTTGTGAACATTATTTTTTTCTTAAAAAAAGTATTTTTTCTGAAATAATTATTTTTTTTATTAAACAAATAATGTAAGAATATATTACCTACATCAGAAACATAAAAGGTACCTCTTTCGGCAACATATTGGAAATATGTTGGTACATAAATAAATCTTCTCATACAAGCTTTTAGCGAGCAATGATATCTTAATCGCACAAACATAGATTCGCGATATTTACAAAGAGAAAGAGAGAGAACAATATTAATATAACGGATGCGCAAATTTTACGCTAGGGTTAAACAAACATACAATTATTCCGCATTATATTATATTAGTATAGACGTTAACATTTTTGCGTTTTGCTTAGCGAGAATTTATCTGGGTATTTATTAATTTCAATTTTATTTTGTTAGTGTAACATTATAAGTACTGAAAAGATAGAATAATTCGGGTTAAGTTGAACTCTATTATTTTTATTCTCTTGTTGAGGCAAAGCGTGTCGCGTTGTAGAGTTTCAACATTCAACACGCCATGCCTTCAGAAGTCAGTAGAAAATACTGAACGGAGTTTCTTAACTCTAGGTTCCTTTATCCTACCCTACTTTATGCGAGATATAGCGTGAAGCTAAAAAAGATTAATGAACATATTAATAAAATAGAGTGGAAGGGCATATAAGGATAAATAAATCATTAATAAGGCTTAAAATGTTTTCTCATGTTATCATAGCTTTTCCTATCATTTTCGCAATTTCAAGTTTTAAGAGCAACTTTGTCTTTAGCCGGGTCAACGTTCAACGATGCCGTGTATTGACAGGTATAAATACCTACGATTTAAGCTCTTGACGAGACTAATTGAGGAAACTGCGTCGAACGCGCGGCACCTAGCGCACCATATATAAATCTAAAAAATATCTCAGCATGGACAACGCTGAATTATATCACAAAAGTAATACTTTACCAAAAAGAGATGCTTTGCTATGCTTAGAAGAATATGCCCAGAAAATTAAATGGAAAAGCGATTGGAACACAGTTTTAGATGTTGGTAGCGGAGATGGAAGTGTTACAACAAATATACTAACAAAATTTTTACCCAGTAATTGTACTAGATTAGTAGGAAGCGATATAAGTGAAAGAATGGTACAATTTGCAAACAAACATCATGCGACCAACCTTATTAGCTTCACCACCCTCGACATAGAGAGTGACTTACCTGACGAGTTGCGGGGAAAGTTTGATCTCGTTTTTTCTAATTACGCTTTACATCGGGTAATACAGCAAGAGTGAGTACTTATATAAGTTTTACATTTTATTACACAAAAGATATATTAACACACAAATAATAAAAACCAGACTATGGGAAGAAACATATATTACAACGACCACCACCAATTAATCTTGATGTAGTATTTTTAACGGACTTTGAAAGAAGAGGTTCTCAATTAGTACGAAAGATATTTTCTTTGAAATTATCCCATGTCTCCTACGAAAACCACAAAATGAATTTTGCTTAAAACAATTTTTATTTTAAATCTTTACTAAACTTATTTATTTATTCTTTATTGCACGCATTTTTAAAAATAAAAATACATTTATTATTTTTATTATTCATATATTTTAACTATAAATTAAAGATAAGCATAGCATATTTAAATTTAAATTCAAAATTAAAATATCTTCACGCTGTACCCGCAAACAGCAGGGTAGGCAGAGGGAACTTAGTGTTACAACACTTCGTTCCCCACTTTCTGCCTTATTCTGGAATCATTGCGTGTTGAGTGGCAGAACACAACGCCGCGCTTTGCCTCGACACCAGAGCGAAGGGAGGGGAAAGGTGCATTTAAAAAAATATTTCATCTCCTCGAGTGGGGATCGAACCTACAACCATCGCATTAAAGTCACACCCTTGTGCCTCTGGTCCACTACGGCCTCGTTACATTTTCTTTTCGAATAACAGGATATGTTGTAAGTTATAGTAGATAAGTTCCCTGGCACACCTAGTACCAACGATTAAGTCACAGTTTCCGGAAGTCGCTAAACGCAGGCAGTGTAGAACGGTCGCGGAGATTCTTGGAAAAATGCTTAGGTCCAGCAGTGGACATAAAAAAGTCTACAATGATAATAAATTATCGAAAATTTCCGTAGGCTTAAATTTATCGAATGTATATTACTTCTCTATTTAATAGAATATTAACTTTACTCTGTATGATGTGGAGGAATTTACCGTTTATATGTTTCAGGATAGCATTTACAAATATATACAATTTAATGACGAGGGATGGTACTTGTCTACTTATATTCTTAGGACACAAGCCCTTGTATATTGTTTATAGAACTTTAGCTCGCCTACAAAAATGGAAAAATTTGATGAGAGACGTTGAACAGGTCGTGTCACCATACCATGATTGTGAGGTAACTAAAAAAACATCATTTCATCAATATTATTCCCTAACTTTTGGATTCCATTTTATATCGGTTTTTAAAGGACCCTGAAAAAGAAATTAAGAAAATGATGACATCTATCGGATTCAGCAATATTGAAGTACGTTGTACTGAAAAATCGTATACATACATCGGCTTGGAGGCTATTAAAAGTAAGTAAATTAATATCTTCAATATAAATATTTGGTTCTTGAATATAAATTGAGGCCAGTCATCGCGCAGGGGTACAAAGTGTGGCACGCAAGGAAATGAAATATTTATTCAAATTTATATTTGCATTGCATGCTACGGCTTCTTACTATAAACGCGACTGTTTTCGGTTCAATGGGATGAATTATTTTGATTTCCTTACTCTGGTAATAAAATAAAGCGTGGCATTGAGTTCTGTCTCTTAAGATCGGTAAACTTTTTATATACCTAACCCACTACTGGACTGGGAGTGAGCAGAGAGTAGTAAGTTTGGATTCATAAGGCCTTCGTCATACGAATTTGGCTCGCTTGGCTTGGCAGCCTTTGATTGAATGTGGCTCGCGGCACTCCTTGCAAAACTTTCACCATACGGCCTTCCAGGGAAAATTCTCAGATGATCCCACACATCTCGCATTAAGGTCGCTGTCGATAGTTTTTGCTTGGACACATGCCCTTGAACGCTGGCGTCCCCCACGGCTGTGTGCTATCCTCTACGCTGCTCCTTCTTCTTATCACTGTCACGTTAGTAAATTCTATCATTCATTGCTATGTAGACGACATCACCCTTTTTTACCGACCGTGTAGATCTATCTCGGGAAAACGCTGATCAGTATCGAAATAAACTCGTGCCTTCTGTTAAGGCATCTCCCGGAAATATCTGTTCATGGGATAAAAGTAACTCAGTTCAATTTAATCCCCTGAAAACACAGCTTTGTTCGTTAACCACTAAGAGAGATCAGATCGTTCGGTGCTTGTTTTTTCTATATAACACACACACACAAGATAACTCGAAAATTTTGCGAAAGTTGGGAATACTCGTATTTCAACGGCAATACAGCTTGAAGCTAATACAAATATAACTATTATACATTCCCTTGAACATAATTCATAATTGTTACTTAGCAACTAAACAGCGAAGCAATCATCAGTTGAAAATATAACACAGCTTGCTTAAAAATATTATTTTTATATATATTGATTTTTTGGTAACAGATATTATGGTGGCAATCGATCCGTTTAAAATACCGCAGGAACTGATAGAAGATTTCCTAGAAGATTATTTGAAAACTGTTAAAGATTTGAAACTCAAAAACTGTGAATACTATGATGAAGAAGGCTCAGCCAAACTGAGAATACACTATGATCTTATCACGGTATTTGCCCAAAAATGACGAGTAGAAATTATTACAATATATGATATATTACTTATTATATTTTTTTTGGTTCATCTCCGATATAAAGATACTACGATATAAAATAATGCATATTTATTATACTAGTGATAAGAAAAGTGAGTTGAATGAATTTAGAAATACAGTTTTACTCTTACATATGTATGTCTTAATAAACAATATTCAAGTTGTCGCTTTGGATGTGCGATTTTCTACTTAATTTTAAAATTAAAAACATATCTTATCTAAAAATAGTTTGAAATATTATTGTTAATCCTGAAGTTTAAAATATATATGTTTTTTTTTATAAAAACTTAATAGTTAATGACTTAAATCTTCAGGAAACATTTGTTTTTTTTATTTATTTAAAGAACTCTAGAGTTGATTTCATTGGTTAAAGAATGGATGGTAGGTTTTTTTAGTTTTTAAATATGAAATAGTTTTTGTTTTGTTTATTTTTCTGATATTATATCATGTTAATTGATGTGAATGTTGACAAAACACTCTATATTAAGGTGTATTGGTGGTTGTAATAAATATTTAATTTGTTTTTTTTTTTTATTTTATAGCAAATACTTAATGTTGTCCTGCATTAAATTAAATGTGGTGTGTTTTTCAAAACTTTCAAAACAATACTCATCACTCGTCCGATTTTAAGCTTAAGTTATCTATTACTTATTTATATATAT
>DVQM01001544.1:0-11771 GCA_018231645.1 Heliconius ricini | reverse complement strand
AATAATAACTAACCTAGAATGTAAGAAATATTATTTACTAACCAAAATGAGTCACAGATCACTTGAAAAAAATATATTATTATTATTATTATTGTTACCAGAACGAAGATATAAAATTCGATTCTCACTCTGGGGAATGCCCCAGAGTGAACATCGAACTAATAGCCGTCGTATATACTCGTACATTATGATTAGAAATTTATTATACCATCTTTCAAAGAAATAAAAGTTATTAACCTTGACAATATATATTCTAAAGTAAAAATGTTCAACCAATCTCATTACAACTCCCTGAGAGACTATTCGCAGCGTACCGCGGAGTTACGCGTTAATATCGTATTAGATGAGTTTATTTAATTTCGTGAACGTCCCCTTATTGCAGTTACTTGTGCAGTACAAATTAGTTTATTTAAATATTTATGAAGATTACAAGATGATTTTACTTTAAAATACTTTAAATAAACTCAAAATTGAGGCCGTCCTGGCTCAGTGGCACAAGCGTGTAATTATAAACGCGACGCTGTGGATTGTATTAATGATTTGAAAAAAAAAAAAATATTTTCCGGCACTGAATTTTGATAATTTTGAAATTTGGGCGCAAATCTACTTTTCGCTTTAATTTTCTATTTACCGCTTAAAATTTAAGACATAGAGGCCCGTTGTGGCGCAGTACTACAGTATAGCAACTGCAAATGTGACTGGTAGGTTTGATCCCCACTCGATGAAATTAATATTTATTTAAATTTATATTTTCACGTCTCTCCCTGGTATTGAGAAGTGAGAAACGGAGTATCTTAACACTAGCTTCTCTCTGCCTACCTTGTTGTATACGGGATACGGCGAGAAGCTGATTTTCAAGAGATCGAGTGTCACGTTAAGACAATGTGAAATGTCTTGACACTTTACTTGTCTTTGTGAGCTATGTGAGATAAAATAAAACTAAAAAAATCTGAAAAAAAATGTAGTGTTCGAATAATTCGAAAAATGGTTGTGGATTCGAAGCTTATATCGATGAATACAATTGTTTTCTCCATAACTACTTGTACAGTTATAATGCTCTTATAAGATTTGCGTTTCGTATCGTTTATCGAACTACGTCAACTTGTATGGAAACTGCAACAATGTAACAACAAATATATCTAATATTTACACTTAAACTAAAACAATATCGGCTATTTTTACGATGGTACTTAGTCCGGAACAAAATATGCCATTTTTATGATGACCCAAGTTTTGCCATAAAATCTCCCATAACACAATAAAGTTATACCTATCAACAATACACAATCAAGTAAAAAGGGCCAATAAAATACATCTGCGTACGATAGGGTTGAAAAAGGGTACAAAAAAATAAATACTTAGTAACGAGGCAAAGCGCGGTTTTGAGTTCCGTCATGAAATGCCTGCAGCTAATTCAATCCAATTCAGCGGAAAAAGAGAAACGCAAGCGTCTAAATAGGGCCGAAGTGTCTTAGCTATAGATTAACCAACCCATTTTTCTATATGCAGGATACAATGTGAAGCTAAGAGAAATAAGTACGTGTGGTACAAATTTTGTATTATCCAACCACTAATTTCTGTCCCACTACCACTTGTTCGTGTCTATACAATTTGTTTATTTTTAAATATTCTTAACCTAATAATTCACAATACAGAGTAGAATCGTTTTCCGCGTTACGTGCACCGTTTGTGCCATATGTATTATACACAAATGAGGTCGTCGTGGCGCAACGGATCAAGCGTGTGATTGAAAACGCGACGGTTGTGGGTCCGATTCTCACTCGGGCTCGTGATTTATTTAATATTTTCATTTCCTTGCTTTGGTAACGACACAAAGCGTGGTGTTTAGCTCCAATATTCCAATTTTGAAGCCTCGAGTTAAAAGGAATTTGGTAACTCCATTAAGCCACTTAAGCTCTAGGTCCTAATCCTGCGTTCACCATCTGAATCCAAAAAAAAATACGAAGAGAACCAAGAACTTTAAAAGCTGTACTGAGAACCCATATTTCAATCGTTTTTTGCAAAATTGTCTGAAAGTAATATTAGTCACTAAAGTTATGTACTGTTAGAAATAGCAAATAGAACTTAAGAACTCTAATTAACTGTTCTTTAGACAATGCTAAAGTGTTCAAATAAGTTGTTGCTTGTTATCTTGTATTTTAAGTTAGTAGAAAGAAGATTTAGGGAGTCACGTAGACAAAATTTTTGTATCTGTCTCTAAAAATTGTGATAAGTTTCTGTTGAGGCGCTGTTTGTTATTTCATATTTTCCTTCCCGTATCGGGGCAAAGTTCCGAGTTGAGTTCCGCCACTCAATATAAAATACTTTGAAAATTCGGCGATAAGTGGGAAAAGGAAGTGTTTCAAGGAAAAAGGAGTCTTGATACTAGGTTCCGAGATCCCTCGATTAAGCGATGTCTCCAAGCGTTTTTTGAGGGAATGGATCTTAAAAAACGGATAAAGAGACAGCCATACAGATGTATTTTTGATTTTACACTGCAATATAAATAAAAAAATCTGTGGTATGATTTTATAAAATAGAAAGAATAGTTTTTACTCTTTTTACTTTTTCAAACGAATTTTCCTATTCCACAAGGTCAAACGTAAATACCGTGGAGGAATGCCAGCTTGGCGACTCTATTAGCATTCACTTGCTGTTTTATATACGTCGTTACATATGAATGTATGGACGGGATTAAAATATATTATTTGTATTTTGCTATATAGTTAGTAAGATGTCGCTTCGTTTCTTTATTTAAATTGTAAAAAAATCTGCTGCACGCTGTATCCCGCACTTATCAGGATAGGCAGAGGGAACGTTAAGACTCCGTTCTTCACTTTCCGCCGAGTTCTGGATGCATTGCGTGTTGAGAGGCGGAACTCAACGCCGCGTTTTGCCTAGACACCAGAGAGAAGAAATGAAAATATAAATGTAAATAAATATTTTATGTCCTGAGTGGAGATCGAACCCACAACCCTTCAATTTACAGTCACACTTTGTGTCCCTGCGCCACGACGGGCCTCAAATTTATTTATGTTTTTATTAATTTTTCCATTTCTACAAATTAGACAGAAATATAATTATATCATAACTCAAGTATATCTCTATATCAATCTTTTCTTCAAGTTTTGGCCCTTTTCAAACTACATTACATATTTGAAAATTTATAAGTATTTCATGGAAAAAATAATCACAAACTTAAAATGATACTCCACTCCATATAAAACTTATGGCTCTCTATTTAGTAAAAGTTTTAATTCCCGTTGACCCACAATTTTAAAATTGGTATGGAAGACGAGTAGACGAGTCCGACTCGCACTTGATCAGTTTTTTCAGATCAGATCTAATAATTCGAAAGAAAACATTTATATGATAGATATAAAAGATTTACATAGGATTTGAACTGAAAGTCAACTTAACATTGCAACTTAACTGTGTTATGATGATGTCGTATATAAAAGTACTAAATAAAGTTATTCTTATTTATGACATCTTTATATGGGACACCGTCGTGGCGCAGTTATCTATTATCTCTCACAAAATATGGAGAGGTCAAGAGAAGTTTAGAAATATAACATTGGTGTTCGTTTCTACAAAATATGTACACAAAATATTATAAAGATTGGTTTACTTCTGGTTAAATAAATAAAGACATATGTAAATATACGGCTGTTTTGAGTTCCGCCACTCAAAAGGCAATGCCTCAAAAATTTGACGGAGAGTGCGGAACTAAATTGTCTCAATGGGAACGGAATGTATTCTGTCTACATTTTTATAAGCGGGATACAGCATAAGTGTGCTTAACCTTTCATTTGATTATAGCGCGCTTAATTATAGCGAAGGAAGGGTAAAAAAAAATATTTCAGTCCCTCAAGTGGTAACTGTCGTCAAATCCATAACTGTCGCGTTAACGCTTGGGCCCTGCGCTGTGACGACGGCCTAAAATATCTAGTATGTACCTTGTAATACATATTTTTATAAAAAGACAATTAAGCTTATATAAAACTATATATAAAAAATATTTTTTAGCATGAAGACTAATTTATGAATTCTTTTCTATTCAGCCATAATATTCCACTTAAAGTTAAGGTCACTGGTCACTGGTGGCCTTGACATGATTGATGGGTGGTCACAGTGACAATTTCTGGCACAAACTCTCCTTCTCAGGTTTTTTGCGGTAATTTATGATAAGTATGATGTTGACAACAATATAATAAATGTTCTAGATAGTAAAAAATCGGGACTTATTTAGTGAATATGGTGTAAGGTTTTTCCTCTAGACGCTTGTAGGTTAGATGTGGGATTTGGCACATGTATTTTATCGTATAAAAGAAAGAAATCTTATTTAATTAATAAGCCTTATTAATTGAAACACAAAATAACTTTAGCATTACGTTGTAGTAGAAATTTTAGCAAATTTCATTAGTAAAATTATGTGAGTTTATTACACTTTCAACCAATCCAGTAACACTTTACATACACTAACAAACTTCATAGTACGGCTAGTTAAATAAAAACTTGTAAATATGCATTTGACTATTTTTAGGGTTCCGTACGTCAAAGGATAAAAACGAAACTCTTATAGGATCACTTTGACCGCTAGTCCATCTATCGCGAGTATGACGAAGGTGGATGGCGAGAGTTCTTCAGTGGGACGGAAGTAAAACAAGAGTAACAGCAACTATGTTTATATTTAGAGGTTTACAATTTTGTATGTCGTACAATCGATACATGCAATTTTATACTCTTTCTAAAATACAATTACCCACTTTTACAATTTACATTTAAACACGTTCCATTTCTCGATATTAAATAATTGTACTTAAAAAATTTAAAAGTACTATACTTTATATTGTTATTAATTTTATTTCATTAAATAATTATTATGTATATTATAATTATCATCATATATTTGTTAATTAAATCATATCATATAAATATATAAATCATATCGTATAAGACCGAATATTTATTAAATAGCGGGTGGTATTATACCACCCGCTATTGGCGAGGCATTATATTATCTGTTACACGAGATCGTGTAGAGATATCACGCTGAAATTTATATCAATTATTTATTCAAATTTTTCAGTTTATGGTCTTGGAGCACTGATTTTGGAGTATTTCCCGCATCGATGGATCAATTTTACTGCATTTTTATTTATATTTTTTCTCTCTTTGGCTATTTTGCTAAAGCTTTTTAATTTTAACATAATGATTGTGGTAATCTGTATTGAAATGACTTGAAAATTTTGTGGAAGTGGGCGTTAATGGTTGTTTCGAACTAATTAAAATAAAGCCATTACGCATTACTATGATGAGTAACTCTTACTAGTTCCAATAAAGATTGTGTTTTATATGAAACTTGTGACTTCTGTTAAATCAGCTTCACGCTGTATCACGCAACATAAGCAGAGGAAACTAGTCCACTCCGTTCCCCACTTTCCGCTGAATTGTGGAGGCGTTGCGTATTGAGTGGCGGAGCTCAACTCCGCGCTTTGCCTCGCTTTCTGACATCAGAGCGAAGAAATAAAAATATAAATTTAAATAAATATTTCATTTTCCCAAGTGGGGATCGAATCCACAATCAGTCAATTTTACACAATTTGTGCCCCTGCGCCATAAGTCATTCTATTCTGGAGAATAAAATATTTAATATTTTCATTTTTGCGTTTTAGTAACCATGCAAAGAAGCGAAAAGG
The DNA here is from genome assembly GCA_018231645.1 of Heliconius ricini. NCBI lineage: Eukaryota > Metazoa > Arthropoda > Insecta > Lepidoptera > Nymphalidae > Heliconius > Heliconius ricini. The sequence goes on along the minus strand of DVQM01001544.1, from coordinate 6,069 downwards.
AAATTACAATTTGGACCAGTTAATTCGTGAGATTAGTACATTCAAACAAACAAATTCAGCTTTATACAAATTCTTCAGCTTTATAGTAAAATAGAATTATTAGAATAAAAGTTAATATAGATTAAGACAAGTACTATGCAATATTATGCACTTCGAAAATACTATAGCAGATTTGTTTCTTTAAATATTGGCGCAGTTTTGCAACTCGGGTTTGTGAACGAAACGAACCGTAAACTTAAAAAATTACGATGTGGAAAAAAGTATAAATCATTACCATTTATTTGCTAAATTAATTTTATTTTAGCTACATTTAAAATGGCTACCGGCCAACTACTTAGTGGTTTATTATAAATTGCATCGATTTTTTAATTTTCCATTGCCATTTTAAGTGAAAAAGAAGAGAAAAGACCGTATCGTATCTGACTGTACACTCGACAGTTATTGGTTCGACTCCTCCTCTGACGGAATTATTTTGTAAAAAGTATATTTTAAATATATAGAAATACGTGGATATGATGTAGTGAAAAAAACACGGCGTTGAGTTCTGGAGGAACATCACATAATGCATCGGCGGAAAGCGGCGGGGAACCGAAGTACCTTACAAGGACTGGAGCGTCATAACGCTAGGTTTCCAGGTTCCCACTGCCTAACATGCTACACCGACGATGGATGGTGGTGGAATTATTTGTACCTTATCATTTGTCTCGCATTTCGTAAAGTAGAAAGAGGCTAACTTTGAAATACTCTTTTTTCTACTAGCTATACTAGCTATATAGCTATACTATGTAACTATACATTTATTTATTTTTTATAGCTGAATACTGTAATCCACACATTCTAGGTAGGAAGATGTAACCTGGGAACCTAATGTACAGATATTCTGTTCCCCATTAGTAGATTGTTACCAAAAACTATTGCTGTATCGATACAAAGTATGAAAATGAAAAATATCTTTCTCCAGTATAATAACTGCCTGTTATTCGTATTAAGCGAAGTCAATTTCCGTTCGAAAAACATAGTTTTATTTCAAAAAAGTATTTGCAAAAGCACAAGTTTATCGGTACACGCTCCGTGTTTGGAATACAAAAAAGGTAATCAGAATGGTTTGGATAAGTTTGAAACTTTAAGTACTGTTTTAAGAAAGTTTCGTAAGGGGATTATTTTTATTTTTTATACCCTCACGCTGTATCCCGCATGCAATAGGGTAGGCAGAGGGAACTAAGTATTAAGATATTCCGTTCTGCCGAATTTTGGAGCCTTTTAGTATCAAGTAGCGGAACTCAACGTCGTCATTTTTAACGCAACCTTAAAATTCTTTGCAAATATCTTTGGATAGCAGAAATTTGTAAAAAAAACTCCCAACAGACATCTCTTTACTAACTACATAAATAAATTGTAAAAAGCGTATAAGAAATTCGACGTAGCTTGATGAGAACGTATAGCTTAATGATGAGAGCGCTTAGACGATTTCCAAAAAGGCGCTGGTTTAAATCCCGCTACCGTCAAAATTTGTTTACGTTTTCTAGAAAATAGTTTTCATTAATTACTTTAGTCAGATATTGAACATAAAACAGTCACGTATATACATCAACTTCACGCATACCTACTTCGATATCCTCAGTTTCTACATTATTACAGCAATAAAATTCAAACTGCCAAGTCTCATACAATCACGTAAAGCGCGCTATATATAGAGATGAGTAGCAAATGTCACTCTCATAGACGTTTTTATCTACATACATTGTTCTATGTTCACGTATCAAGTTATTAATAGCTGCTTCACGCTTTTTCCATTTTAGCCGGATAGATAGACAGAAATTAAGGACAACACTCTCTTCCCCTCATTGTGCTTTATAATGACATTATGTATTGATTTGCGGAACTCATCGCTGCAATTTTCTACAAGAACAGAGAAAATTCTAATTTAAACATTCAAACAACAGCCCCGAGCGATTGTTTATATATACGTGGGGCAGGAGATTATATTTTTATTTCTTTACTCTATTACTAAGGCGCGACGTTAAATTCCGTCACTCAACACGCAATGCATTTGACGGATGGTGTTTTTTAACACTAGGCTCCCTAAACGGCTCTATTTCAAAAAGGAATATGATAATAACATGATAATTACACTTCCCTAACAAAGAAAACTATTTACAGTTCATTCAACTTGTTACACTGTAATAACATATATTCAATTTAGTAGGAAATCTAAGTAAAACATATATTTTATGTTTTTTTTATATAATTAAGTCTAGTCTATTATATGAAATATTTACAGCAAAACAGAGAAGACTACAGAAGTCATGTAAGTGACATATCACTCTCCTGACATAAAAATACGAGTATATAAATACAATTAGGAGGTCGTCATGGCGCATGGACATAAGTGTCTGTAATCGCAATGGTTGTAGGTTCGATTCTCAATTAGAGTAATTAAGCATTTTCATTTTCGCTCTGATAACAAAACAAAGCGCGATGGTAACAACTCAATACGCAATCTCTCGAAAATTGGGAACAAAGGGCCGATCTACTTGTAAAAAAAATATAACAGGAAAGTATAAAAACCCGTTTATATAAAATATAACAATTCCATGCTATTTCAAAATTGCTTATATCGAATTTTACCGATTTTATAGTACCAGTACGCAACATTTATACATACTTTATCTCAATGGTGTCAAGCCAAAGCGCAGCGTTGAGTTCCGCCACTCAGCACGCAATGCCTCCAGACTTTGGCGGAAAGTAGGGAACGGCGTGTAATGTGTGTAATTGAGCCCAAGCCGCTCGTCTCCAGAGCGAGCGAAATGAAAATATAAATATTTAATTTTATTTAGAGGGAATCGAACCCATAACCTGTAGCGCTTACAGTCAAACATTGTGCCCCTGTGCCTCAATTGACCTCATACATATACTTATCCATAGATTTTTAATACAAACAACCATAATTAAATGCGTTACCAATTAATTATAGTATAATTCATTGGTATCGACCCTTGATCCGTAATTACCCGGTTAGGGGTCATTAGCGATGCCGTATTGTACTAACGATATAAATTCCTATTATTTATGTTCCCAGCCTCAGCTTTTGCTTTGCCTTGCAGTTCAGTTGATTTATTCTCAAATGAAGTTGCAAGAAAACGTAGTTCACTGTAGTTGTTTGAATTGTATAGTTACTTGCGTTTGTAAGGAATTTCTTTGTTGTTTCAAACGTATATTAGACAGGGTGCAATTCTATCGATGAATCGAAAGGGAGGTGAATACCTATCTAGATAACCTCCATGTATTTTAAGTGATTTTATGAATAGTTAATAAAAACAAAATTTGTTTTCAAAAGAATTGGATTCGTAAGAAAAGAAGAGAAAAAGAGTGCCACGTTTACTGTCTCTGTATACCTTTTTCACTTCGTCCACTGTCTTCAATTTCATCATACATATAAACGTTTCACTTGTAAGTTCAATTCCCACTCAGAGAAATACAATAATTGATATTTTTATTTCATCATTCTGATAAGGAGCCCAGTCATGGTGCAGAGGCACAGAGTGTGAGTGTAAAACCGAATGGCTATGGGTCCGATCCCCACTAGAGGAGATGAAATAATTACTTCAATTTATATTTTCGTTTTTTCACTTTGCACTCAAGGCAATTGCGGCGTTGAGTTCTGCCACTCAACACGTAATGCCTACAGAATTCGGTATAAAATGTGAGCGGAGTGTCTTAATACTAGGTGTCCTGATTCCCTCTGCCTATTTTGCTATAAGCGGGATACAGCGTCAAGCTAAAAGAAAATAAATTTATAGAACTGAATACTATACCTTACACAATATTACCTAATGCTGTGGCTTAAAAACGTTGTATGGTGAGGCCATACAACGTTTTTTTTCTTTTGTTTGTCTCATGTTCTTTAGTTAAGCCAAAAACAGCTCAACACATAGTGTCCAAATCAGTTTCCCTTGACTTATCCTGCGCGCGATAGAGAGCGAAAAAGATAAAAATATACGAAGATAGTTTAATTAGCTTATTGTTTACAATCATTATTATTTATATGTCTACGTGAATTAACAATTTAAGGTGTTTCCGAGTAAGACAATACTGCTTATTCTTGAAGTGTAGAAGTTAACATATAATACATTGGTGTAACAGCAGTTGTGAGTTGATCCAGTAGCTCTCTAGATGCTTTTGTTTTATACTACTTGCTGAGAGTTGTTTAACAGAGTTCGTGAGATCACCTCAGAGGATACAAATTTGAATATAAACTTACATGTTTTATAACGGAGAGATAAAATCTATATTAAATTTTTTGTTATAAATTTGAAAATGTTTATTCCTAATGCTAGTGGGGGTCGTGGTGCAGGGTTTTAGGAGTGCGACTATAAACACGACGATGGTTGGTTTGATTCCCACGTTGATTGAATTTTATATCTTCTCCCCGGTAACGAGGTAAAGCGTGGCGTTGAACTCCGCCATTTTACCCGAAATAACTAAAAATACAAGGGAAAATGGGGAATGGAAGTGCTAATGTTCAACGAAGTACACTAGGTTTCCAGGTTTCCTTTGTCTACATTCTATATGCGAGGAGTGAATTCTAGTTAACTATTGAATGACAGAAATGGTTAAACTTAACGCAACGCTTTGCTTTGTTACCAGAGCAAGTAAATTAAATTAAAATAATTCTACAGAATGGAAATCGAACACACAACCGTCGCGTTTACAATCATACCCTTGATCCAGACGACCACAATGGAAATCAAAATAAATAAATCAGCTACACGCTTTATCCCGCACACAGCAGGGTAGGCAGAGGGAACCTAGTGTTACACTCCGCTCCCCATTTTCTGCCGAATTCTGGAGGCATTGCGTGTTGAGTGGCAGAACTTAACGCCACGCCTTGCCTCCACACCAGAGCAAAGAAATGGAAATATAAATTTAAGTAAATATTTCATCTCATCACAATCAGTCGGTTTTACACCACGCCACGACTGGATTATAATAATATTTTACCTTAAACTATATTGGCAGTAATAAGTCGTGAAACTATCGTAAATTTCAGGACAATGTTTAATAATATCATTTGTAGCTAGTCTGAGCGAAGTGTTACGAAAATCACGTATTCCAATTTTTCATACTTTGCCGATCGTCTGTTTCAGGGGTACTTGGTGTACAAAGGTTTATAAACGCGCTGATTCGTACCATTATTCAAATTTCAAGCTCAACACAGTGGTAATATATTAATACTAGAGAGCGCGCGCGGCTTCGCCCGCTTATTTTCACCCTTAGGGGTGAATTCTAGAAAAAACCCCCAAAACACCTCTTCAATAAAATATTTTTAATAGCCTGAATTAATATTTTTATAAAAAATCGGTGACGATTTAAAGATTTTTCCATATAAACTTTCAACCCCTATTTCAATCCTTTAGAGTTCAAATTTTTCAAAATCCATTCTTAGTGGATGTACAGATTACAAAAATAAACATATGTCCAAATTTCACATTGCCACCATCAGCTGTTGCGGCTGTGCGTGCATTTTACCTCAGTCAGTCAGGTACATGTCCTTTTATATATTTATATATAGACAAAGTGAGATATACTTTAAAATGTATTAAAATAAAATCGGCTTTACGCTGTGTTCCGCTTAAAGCTGATTAATCCGCTGGGTAGTGGGGACCTAGTATTAAGGCACTCCGTTCCCCAATTCCCATCAAATTATTCAGGGCTTTACAGCGAAGAAATGATTCATGCATGTCAATAATTAAGATTTCAACGTGGACTCGTGAACTCTATATTGAATTTTATTGAAGCCAAATAAAAATATGTTAATATTCTCATATTGAATTGTTATTATAAATGTTACTAAGTATGTGTTGTATGTTTGTCTGTCACATAAAAATGTGCGAATCTCTTGATTGATTAATTAAAATTATTTTGGCATAATTTCGTATTAGAAACTGATAGGCGTGGATTATTTTTTTTTAGTATTGAATAAACTTTATTCATAACAAATTTGAAGAACCTGAAAATGGAAAGAAACTTATTTTTGTGGCAATCAAAACTATTTAATTGAATTTTCAA
>DVQM01001543.1:0-11771 GCA_018231645.1 Heliconius ricini | reverse complement strand
ATCGAGTTGAAATTTATATACTCGGATCTACGGCCCCACGATTTTTTGAAAAAAATTAATATTATTACGTTTTTCTTCATTTACTTAAAAAATGGACATGGCCGTTTATATCGCAAAAACGCGTATTTCGACACTACAAAGGAAATCAAAAGTAAATTATTAATTACTTTTGATAAAGTAAATTATAATTAGTAAATATTCAGTTGACTTAGAATTATGAAATTTTTCAGTTAGCATTTACAGATAGTACTACTAAAACTAGTTCAGGAAAAATTTGATTTAGAAAAATTATACATAATGGTAGAATCTTAGAAAATAATATTTTCTAATATCCAATCTTAAAAGGGGGACAAAATTTGTTATTAAAGCCGCTAGTTCAAGTGAGTTATTAAATGAAGGCTAAGTTAAGCTTGAATTTCAGAAAAAGCTAGAGACCTCCAATTTTTGTTCGGAACCTTCGCGGTTGTCCGATTTTGTATTTTTTTTGTTTAATTTTTTTAATGATAAAACTTTTGGTTCTGGCAACAGACTATTTTTGTAGGATACGATCTACCTGATGACCTGACCACATCCATTCCAATGCCCATGATGAAGAGATCAAATGTTTAGTAGACAATATTGTAGGAACTGAACGATACGAACTATTAGTCAGAATTACTACGTGGAATATAGTTATTTCATAACTTTGATTCTAAATGTTACATAGTCATTTATCTATCTTAAGAAATTTTAAATCTAGTATGAAGAAAGAATTGACATAAGTTGTCGATTCATGACATGACATGAGTTGTCAATTCATGAGTTGACATATGATCTATTTGAATTCATACAATTAATGCATATATTTTATATGATAGTAATAAAATCCTTATATTGTGTAGATTTAAATAATTATCAATAATAATTACCAGTATTCAATTGTCCTTTCAATAATCTGTTTTTTATCTTAAATGTATTTCTTATATGAAATTTTTCTAAGTTTTTGAGCTAATACCAAGTGTAGGGGTAACATTCAGTGTTTACTGTGCCTACAATACCAATACGCACCTGAGGCTGGTATTTCGTGTGTTCAACTACATAGCTTATTTGCGCGTTAGCTGTGATTTTAATTGATGTATTAAATAACATTAAAGGAACTTAAATCTATTATTTAAGCTCATTTTATTTATCAATGGAGCATCAGCAAAGGATAAGGAAACCTACAGTTAAGGCACTCCGGTGTCCGGAGACGCATAGCCCAATTTTAGAGAAATTACGTATTGAGTGCCGATACTTTCCTCATATTTTGTCGTGTTACCAGAGTGACAAAACGATAATAATATTTTCCCAAGTCGGAATTGTACTCACAACCGACAACCTGCAAACGACGTTCTGCAAAGCCCTCCTATTGATAAGTCACTCTCAAGACTACTTACAACCAAAACAACAAAGCCATAGAACGGTACGAACTATGTATCGTGACAGCTAGGTTAGCTGTAGATAGCTGCGCAAATTAGTTTTTTTGTAGTTTAGTTAGTCGCACAAAGTGTGACTGTAAAACCGACTGGTTGTGGGTTCGATTCCCACTCAAGAAGATATTTACTTAAATTTGCCATTTCTTCGCTTAGGTGTCGAGACAAAGCGCGGCGCTGAGCTCTGCCATTCAACACGCAATGCCTCCAAAATTCGGCAGAAAGTGGGGAACGGAGTGTCTTAATACTAGGTTCCCTCTGTCTACTCTGCTGTATGCGGGATACAGCGTGAAGCATTTTTTTTTATTTTATCTGTTTACATAACAATCCTATATATAACACGGTCACACTATAGCCAGTAGCTGTAGTGTTGGTGTAGGTGTAGCACAATCACGCGCGTGGGACGCTATCAATTATTTAGGCATGTCAGCGCTTGCCGCTCGCGAATAAAACGCTTCGATATTTTCATTTGCATTTATTTATATGGATATGCTTTGTTATGTATTGATAATGTTTTATCTATTGTAAAATGTAAATATTTTATGTATCCTAATAATATAATAAAATCAGCTTCACTGTGTACGAGTACGGAGTACAGAGGGAACCTAGTGCTACGACATTCAAGGTTTTTATTAGTTAAAGTTATGTTTGAACATGCTTCTATGTTGAAGTGATTGTAGTTGTATATTACATATAACGTAATTTTTGTACAATTCTTGTGTAGAATAATGTAATTTTTTTTTGTTATTTTATTATTCTTGTTTATTGATTAATTTCTTTGCTTTATACAATAAAGATATTTATTTATCTAATTTCCATTTATACACGCTATCTAAGTAAAAAGAACTTAAATATAACAAATATATATTAATAATGAGGAAAGGCCTGATCTCCTGGTAATAAATGTTTTTGTTTAATGTACAGCGATGTCAGGAATTTGCTTGAGGTAAATAATTGATAGTCCCCAGGTAAATTCTAATAGACGGTTAATTTGCTACCATAATGGATAGGTCCTAGGCTAAATTTAATAAGGCCAATGATTATAATACCCATTAAAATTCAATGTTTTGCTTTTCAGAATTAGCTCTTACCAGCGGTTCTGCCTGCATAGAAATAGAAATAAGTAAAGCGTAGGGGCACAAGCGTGGCAAGGGGCACTGTAAATGTGGCAAGTTGTGGGCTCGATTTACAGTAAAAAATATATATATTTAATATTTTCATTTCTTTGCTCTAATTGCCGAGGTAAAGTGCGGCGTTGAGTTTCGCCACTCAACACACAACAATAACTCCAGAATTTGGCGAAAGGCGGAGAGCGGAGTGTTTTAACACTAGGCTCTCTTAGCGTTCCTTGCACATGTGGGATATAGCGTAAAGGCGAAAAAAATTGAGTATTATGTAACACTAGAAATAGCTGAATATTTCATGTTTATATATAATCTTTTTTTACAAAATCAACAATAAGATTATTTAATTTAAACTTAATTTTATTATATTTAATTTCAGTAGTTTATGCGATTAGGGAATTAAAATTTAATCAAACAGATTTTTCAGTTTTACTATATTAGTATAGAATTATAGATGTATAGATATAAATAGTATAGATTATTTTGTCTTAAAGTTGATGTATAACTTAAGGATGACGTGATGTAAGAAAATAATAAAAATGTGGGAATCTTTCAATGAATTTACAAAATTAATGGATGTCGATGTAAAGAAATTTAGAAGATGAACAAAATCTCGAATTCTGTGTCATCAATTTTTAAAAGAAAGTAATTTTTTTCAAAGGAAAATTAAAAATTTTAAAATTTTCCGAAGTTTCCTTTTCGAGAATTCAATTTTAGTAAGTTTTTAGACTAATATTCGTATATATAGGAAAAAATGCCTATTATACACATAAAGAAGTCGCTAAGCTATAGGTATAACATAACTAAATAATTCAAATATCAATACCAAAAGCCTACTAATAAAAATACATCCCCAAGAAGATTGATAGCGTATCACTGCATTGTCAGGCAGATAAAAAAGTATTCAATAATAAATCTAACTCGAGATGTCGATCGCAGATGTGCCCGAGATAATATTGAAACCTTTTAATAACAAGAAAACGTGAATATAAACTGACTGATATTAATATCTATAAATACAAAAATTGGCAAAGCAAGTTTATGATTTTATCAAACATTGAAATAAGTATTAGTTTTTTATTATTAAATATTAATATATTTTTGATTTGAGTATACTTCTTAATGTTTTACCCTTTTATCATTGGATTTATGTCGTGTATTTTAATTTTATAAACAGATGTATATTGTGATTTTTCGTTTTAAAGAGGGGGCTTATTCTTTAAGCCTATACTGTAAAGTTTCGTTACATATCTTTATTTTATTTTTTCAAAACCAATTAAAATAAAAACTTGTCTATATTTTCAAATAGTTAACTTGGGCTTGTTAATAAATTAATAAAGGGAGCCGTAGCGGTTGGCGCTCTGTTCTCTATCGTAACCCCACTAGGGATACAGCGTTAAGCTAAAAAAATGTAATGAAAACAAATGTTTAAAAAAAAATCATGCTTTTTACTTTATTTTTTGTAATTGTTTTTATTTTTATACAGTATTACAATCAATTTCTAAACATATTGTGAAGAATTCGTTCTTGACAAACGTTCTTATAATTAGGATTCCACCATTCTCTGAAATTACTATATATTTTCGGTTCAAAATCACCGTTTAATTTTGTACATAAATCGCATACGTGGTTTCTTGCTCTTGTAGTATAGAAGTAGTGATTCTTCCAATCAAAAAAATATTTGTATATAACTGGATATTTAATGAGGAAGTCGATGATGGCTCCAAGTTTTTTCATATCAAATATGTGAGCATTTATGTACGAGCCTGGTGGTAGAAAACTGAAATATCAAATTAAATTATTAGATGCTATTTAAATGTATTTTTTTTTGCAGTTGGTAAAATTTATTATCTTTTTGAAAAACTGTTCTTTACTTGTCTAGAATATAAAATTCTTTTTAAACAGTTATATAATATAACCATACAAGTTATTGTATACATTTGTGCAAAGGTGCGGCTTAAATTATATACACTAAAATTAATTGTGTCGAAATTAGTACAGAACTAATACATAAAACTTACTTTTTGTAACTTGATGATCCTAGAACTATAGGAACCGTTAAATGCGACATTGCATACACCATTAACTCAGAAACATAATCATCAATGAATGCATCTTCTAGAATCATTTGAAAGAAATATCTTTTTTCTATAAATTTAAAGCAATTTATGATATGGCCCTTTGGACACCTTTTGTCTCCACAAGGGCCAAACACATCTATAGTGTAGTTATAGCCAAATAATTCTTTTTTCATGTCATTAACAAACTCTTGATATTTCAACCTCGTTTTACACTTTGTTACAATCCACGCAACTGCTTTAGTTTTATTTGTTTTCATTGTAATCAATGCATTGTGTTTGAACCCCGATATCCATTTTACCCCTTTTCTTGGTCCCACCAAATTATTTTGGTAATCAAAGATGTTAATAAATGGATTTGGTATATCAGAGTCAAGTTTATATGTCCATGTCCAATTGAAAAAATTGTCAAAGTATACGTTACACACAGGATGGCTTTCGGAGGAACGTAAAGAGTGGATGATGTAAATTTGATCAGTAGATCGAGTTAAATTGATATCTTTTGGTGAAAAATATTCAATATCCCGCACTTTAAATATAATTGCATTTATTTGACCATTATTTTGTAACAATTGCTCATCATAAGTTATAAAGCAATTTGTAAATTTGCAATTTTGCTTTACAAATAAACTTCGACCTTCAGGTAGCTTGGACCCATAATTGTAATTTTTCTTTGGCTTCCATATAAGAATATACTTCATATCAGATGGGTGTTTAGCGAAATCGATTTTACTAATCGATTTATTTCTAATATCATACTGATATTTTAGAAAGTGTATCGTTGTTAGCGTTACGAGAGCAACCATAACACAAGATAAATATAAAATTAATTTAATTAGTATTTTTCGAAAAGAGCTAATGAAAATCATCTCTCTCACGTAATACATGGTGGTAATCTGAATTATTTTCACGATTTTCATATCAAAAATCAGAATATATCACAAAACTAACACTTCAATAAATTACATTTTATTTTCTTTGTTGTGAATTCTTAGTAGTAACTGCAACAGCATTGTTCCAATGCTTACAACCATTCCATTTCTGATTTCGTAATTAAAAGCAAATTAATAACAAACTGAACGAAATATGCAAATATTGAAGTTTAGTATTCTGAAAACAATTTGGCGGCGGTTTATGATATACAATCGTAGTTCCACGGGGTGGTTCGTATGTAATTTATGCGTTTCATTTCGCTATATAAAGTAGAAAGTTAACCAAGTGTCGTATGAAAAACTCGTAACGTATCCGACGTTTAATTTATAGCAAAAATATACACCTACTGCGGTATTAACGTTTGGAAGAGCACAGCGGGAAATATTACAATTTCAATAGCCACGTTGCATGTGAAGTGCTGACTGCTTGTTATATTTGTCTAAATTTATTTATTTATATATGAATATTTAACTTGGTAGTGATATTAGGAAAAATATTATATAGTTTATTGAAGAATGACAATGATGATAGATTTTAAGTGTGCATTGTTGTAAATTTTTTTTTTTTAGTTTTTTACTCCCTATACATATAATTTCAGGTAAGTCGAGGGGACACTGGTAAGACACTCTTAATTGGGAGGAACTCCACTATTTTTCCAATTTTCGAGACATTGTGTGTTGAGTGGTAACTGGCGGAATTCAATGTCGTATAACGACATGTCTTGTTACAAGAGGAAAGAAAAGATCTTTCCCCCGAATAGGAACCAAACCCACAACGGTCGCTTATATAGTCAGACGCTGTGCCAGCGCACCAATAATTGTGTTGTTCATAGGTTATGACATAATCTATTAACAAAATAGATTATTAATAAAAAAATATTCCATTTGGCTTTCGGAGCAAAATAATAAAGAATTGAACATTACAAAGCCATAATAAAACAATTTTGTATTATTCAAAGATCAATAAGAAACGTCCAACAAATTCACTTCACCATCGAATCAATTTAAAGCACTGTATTAAATCGTTTCATCTCAACACACAACTGAAAAATAATGACATCGCTTTAAAACAGGAATAGAAGAGAAGAGAGATGATTACAGGCGTTTATCGTGGATTAAGAATGGGTCTTGCTTATTTTCCGTTGTTAGTGTTGTTACGCCTCAAATTGTCGACACTCGAGTACAGATTAGCTTCGTTACCCCGCGGCGGAGCGTACCTGTTAGGGATGTGTGGATGAGATATCGATATTTACAATTATTTTTGGCTACTTATTTGTAGTTTGTATATTTTTTTAATTCCCTGTTATTGATTACAAACCATTAAGTTATAAATAAAAACAATTTTAAATAATGGTTTATAAAGCGTCGTGACACAGTGGCACTTGACTGTGAACGATTGTGGGTTCGATCTCCACTCCGGGGCGCTCTGCTCCCGTAGACAATGCACGGCATTTAGTTCCACTGCACAATACTTTATATCTTTAAAATTGTATAGGGGTGAAGTGGAGAATGTGGATTGTCTAAGCCCGCTGCCTATGCTATGTGAAATAAAGAGTGAGGAAGATGTTAAAAATTTTCTGGACATTTCTAGCATGTATATAGTGCTAAATCAATAATGTAACCCGCACATAGCAGGGTAGGGAACCTTGTATTAAGGTACATTCCCATTCAGACATTTCATACCCAGCTTTCCGCCGAATAATTAAATTTGTTTAAAAAAACTATTCAATAAATAAATATCACTAAGTAATATATTGTCTACATTAATTTTTATTTATAAAGTACCTATGTTACGTATATGTAAAGTTGCTGCAACTTTCCTATATAAGTAACTGTAACTAAAGGAAACGTAACGTAACGTAACGTATAACGTTTTAATAGTATATATGTAGAAAATAGTTATTTTTCTTACTATTTTACCGGATTAAGTACACAAAATGTAAATTACAAAAGATTTAATATAAACAAATTATATATTACATACATTATTCTTATACTATGACAAACATCGATCACATCACTATATTTCCGAGTGGTCGCGCGAGGAAGTCCTCAGAATAATGATTTCTTTGAATCCCCCACTGTTTGAAGTACTACCATTACTGGCTCAGATACGTTTGTGCAGTACTTAATACCAGATCTCGATGTCAAATTTTCTAATTGTTTTCCTTACCTTTGTAAGATGTATGATAAGTTCAAATGTATGTTTATGGCATGATGTTTTTTTAATTATTCATATTTTATCTGTCATTGTAAAGGTGTGTATTTATTTGTTTTATCAGGAAATTTTGGGAGTTACCAACTCATTAAATGTAAGGCAGTAAGGTGAGTCCCAAACTAAAATGGTATAAGGCCAATAATGTTCCAAATCATTTGGTAAATATTAAAGCTCTAAAATAATATAGAATGCGATACAATATTTGTTATTACAATACGGCAAGCGAAAAGTAGAGAATGAAATGATATATTACTAAGAAATCTCTGTCTTAAAAATACGGTTTTGGCATGAAGTACTGTCTCCTTCTGTTCACAACCAGTTTCTTCAAAGTCAACTTGGCCATGCTTTTCAGATGATCGTGATACTGGCTTAATGTGCTGCAACTAGACGTGGCTGTAAGGGGAGTTTTCGGAATATTGGCGATACGGCAAATGGTTATTTTTGTGATTGATGCGCAAACTTGTATCTTCTTGGAATTGAATTAAAATGAGTTTCTTTCACCCCATGAGGAATCATTTCCGAAGGATGCTCTAACTGGAGGCACAACATGATTTCTTTCCATGCTCCGCATAAATTTTTGTTTGTAAACGTTATTTAAAATAAATCTTCTCCGATTTCAAACGTAGAACCATATTTACTGATGTCATATCTCTCTTGCATTAATCTGCAACGTGCAATGCAGCCAGCATTCAATCAATTTACTATCCCTCTGTCTACGAACTGTCTGATCGTTTTAAACCAACACAAAGGTGTAGATGAACTCAATCAAATTGCAGCGTGTAAAGAGAAAAACGTGCATCGTCGCAGTTCCAATTTCATTTGCCGGGCGACGGTTTTTGTCTATCTTGTAGGTAAGGATTTTACCTCTGTATAAGATACCAAATGTATTTTTTTTTGTAATTTTTGTAATGTTGTGTCGTTTTCTTAATTTGAAATGAGGAAAATATTATTAAAAGACTTAATTTTTCGTTATAGAGAAGAATACGCTTAAAATAACATAACAGTTAAAAATCATAATACTAGGCACAATTTTTATTACTCTAAGCGGAAGGGAGAGTTTTAGAATTTTTAACAAGTTTTAGAATTTTTAACAAGTTAATTTATAATATGCTACTTTTTCTTAAAGTAATGGTGAAATTGATTAAAAGTATATATTTTTAATATAATTTTCACTCGACTTCACTATTTTTCATGTCTCATTTAGGTAGATATAACACGATGTTAAGTTCCACCACTCCATGCTTGATATCTCGAAAATTGTGTGGAAGGCGAGGAAATTAATCTAAAAATTAGGTTGTATTATGTTAGAAGTAATTTAATTTACTTTACTTATTTATTTTCAAGAGTACTTCTGTTCATAGAACAGTTATCTCACTGATCATTATGTAAAATATTTTTTTATTTCAGCGAGATTTAAGCTTCATATTAAAACGCTTAAGACGAGATTTTATCTGTTTATTAAGATTTTAATATAAATAAATCAATACTAAAAATTATTTTACTAACACATCAAAAAACCGAGAAAGGTTTTTCAAAATAAACAAACTTTATCTTAATATAAATCACTGTAAATAGGTGACTTGGATTTAGTCGTTCTAGTGATTTAACACCTAATTAGTGGCTTGCGGTCGCTTCAACGATGCGAAGATGTAGCGTCGTGGCTTTTGTGTACGGAGTTAAGAAATATGGACGTTACTGTTGTTACTCAAAATATATAAGATATTTAATTAATTTTATATAAATAATTGAATTATATATGGAGTTAGTTATATGTTTATGTATATAATTTAACAATATATAGAGTTTAAATCAGCGTCCTTCCGTTCGTTGTAGAGTCGTATCTTTTTACTTTTGAAAATTTTATACAATATTAAAAAAAGATTCTGTTATACGCTGTGTTCTGCGAACTGCATAGGGAGCCTAATGTTAAGACATTTCATTCCCCATTTCCGTTGAATTCTGGAGACATTGAGTGTTAAGTGGCGGAACTCAATGCCGGGCTTTGTGTCCAGAAGGGAAAATTAAAAAAAATACTGTAGAGTAGTCAGTTATATTACACGTTTTAATTTATATTTTATCGTTGTCTTCATACAAATAATTTTACTAATACTAAATGAGGGGAAACCTAGTGTAAGTCACTCCATTCTCCACTTTCTGCTGAATTCTGGATTCATTTCGTGTTACATGGCAGAAAGCGAAGAAATGGAAATCAATATATACAATATAAAAATAGCTCCACTTCCCAATGTGTGGCAGTGACAATCGAATCCACTGACGCGTGTACACTCACACACTGTGGCTTCAAAACGGCTTTTAATAAAATATATATATCAACATTTATTATTTTAGGAAAATCGTTTTTCCTATTAATAGCGCTATGTTAGCACTAACCGAGTTGTATGAACAGTAAGTGGTGCAGTGCATTACGCTGTCAATGATCGGTAACGAAGTTTGTCTATATAGAGTACTGTCCGTAACTTTACAATGTTTCGCGATAATATTCTGTGGGCAGAACCTATAAAATGCAAGAGTAAATATTCGGACTTTGAGTGGATATGAAGATAAATTTTAAATTTTTCAAACATTACCTTTAACTTTAATTATCTATGAAATAAATATTTATTTAGCTTCAAACTGGATCCATTTTGATCATACGACAAAATGGAATAAGAAGAGACTACCTAATGTTATGACAACCTAATGTTATGATTTTCCGCTCAATTTTCGGGACAGCAAAAAATATTTTAAGAAAACAAAAAAAAAGACTAAAAATTGAAATTAACTGAAAGAGTTTCATTCGTTGCTACGGTTAAATTTTTTACGTTTCTTAAAGTGTTTCCTATTCTTAGTGTGAAGTAACATTTTTAAAATGTCGATCAGCTATACAACTCGTTAAGAAGCTGTTATAGAAAGTATTTATTAAAAAAATACGGAAATGGTTATGTACCGGGATAAAAGTTATTATGGTTAACATTTCAGAACTGTAGGTACTCAGGCGACTAGTCGATATACAATGAGATAATCGGATTTTAGTATGCTTTAAAGCAAAAATAAATTAGTTCACTACACATAAATAATTATTAGTACTTAGATTCTTAGCAATATAATAAATATTAAAAGCTATATAAAAATAGTGAATATTATTGAAAAAGGTGTAGGTAGGTATAGTTGCACACATCGGTATTTCCGACGACGCCGCTTCTAAATTTTTTATCGCCTATTAAAAAAGACAATAAATTTGCTACTGTATATGATAAACAAATTGAAATCTTCGTATTCGTATACCTGTAGAATAATTACAAGCAACTACAGTAATTTTATTTACAATACCCAATAAAGTACGAAGCGTGTTGAGGATGTATATCGTTACTAACCAAGGTTGGCCGTCACTATATCTACATTTTCACATTAATTCTACATTAATATTTATTTTTAATATTATAAAGCTGAAGATTTGTTTGTTTGAGGCCAGTCGAGCCGCAGAGGCATAAAATGTGACTGTAAACGTGACTGGTTGTCGGTTCGATCCCCACTCGAGGAAATGAAATATTCATTATAATTTATATTTTATGTATTCGCTCTGATGTTGAAAATAATGCCTCCTGAACGGAGTGTCTCCTGCTGTGTGTGAGATACAGCATGAAACTGATTTTTATTTGGTTGAACGCGCTAATCTTAAGAACTACTCGTACAAATTTTAAACATATTTTTGTGTTAGATAGTTAATTAATCGAGGAAAAATATATACATCTGTTGTGAAGGTGGCGAAGCCACGAATATAACCGACTGGTTATGAGTTCGATCCCCACCCGAGGAGATGAAACATTTACGTAAGTTTATATTTTCATTTCTTCGTTCTGGTGTCGAGGCTAAGCACGGAGTTGAGTTCTGCCACTCAACATGCAATGCCTCTAGAATTCGGCAGAAAGTGGAGAACGGAGTGTCTTAATACTAGGTTCCCTCTGCCT
>DVQM01001542.1:0-11774 GCA_018231645.1 Heliconius ricini | reverse complement strand
TAGAAATATAAATTTAAGTAAATATTTCATCTCCTCGAGTGGGGATCGGACCCACGACCAGTCGGTTTTACAGTCACACTTCGTGCCGCTGCCCCACGACTTGCCTCTAATCACGAAATTACCTTATAAATACATTCAATGCAAAATAACGCACAAATAGCTATCTAACTTTTGTCAAATTTATATTGAGCCACATTCACTTTGTTATTTATAGCTCCTTAATTGCCCCAAAACACAAGAAAAAGTTTAAATTTTTACAGCTTCCCTTCCTTAACTTTTATAATTCTATCTTATATTATCATATTAATCGTGTCTCCCACAGAGTTTAATCAGACATTATATTCAATTTGATGGTTCAAATACCGACTGTGTAAAATAGCACACAGCTATATCGTTTATTTACTGCAAATGAAATCTTTAAAAACGGTTCTATAGAATTATATCTTGAAATGTACTATTTTATTGTATGAGATTATTGGTTTTTAGTAGAGTTGTAAATATACTAGATTGTAGTTCATGAAAGAAAAAAAGATTGGTAAGTTTAGATTAACTTACTTAAATAACATTCAATTTATGTTGTAATATGCAAAATAACACAAAATAAAAGATAACATGTTTTTTTCAGTTGCATTTTTTCTTAGACGTAGGGAACCCTGTGTTTAACATTATTTCTTCTACTTCCTGCACAATTTTCAGTACATTGCGTATTGAGTAGCGAAACTCAACGCAGTGCTTTAACTTCCTAAGCTAAGAAATGAAAATAATTTAAATATTATAATTTCCCGAGAGAAAATCAAACTTAAAAGGATCGCCTGTATAGTCCAACGTTGTCCCTCTATGCTACTATGGCTTTGCACTATGGAGAAACGAAAATAATTTAAATAATAATATTACGACCAATCCCTTTAATGGATATCGAAAACACAACCTTAGAGTTACAATTAGACACGTTAACAAATGGTATTTTAATTATTTACCCAAATAAATCTTCTTATAAAATCGTATTTAAATAACAAATTTTAGATTAAAGTACTATTTTGAAAAAAAAAACATAAACAAACCCTAAATTAATCACCAGGAAAGATATGTACTTAATTAATTGAACCGAACTAGCGGGATGACGAAAGATTTATAACCTACAGCATCTCCAGACCGTACCAGATATTTGTAGTACAAAAAGAATCATTCAAAATTTAGTACGTGGCTGTCCAATTGTTTTGTAACATATTTTTATTTTTTATTTTATATTTTTTTATTTGGAAAGTGTTGATTGTAATGCTGCATACATTATTTGGCCTCTCTCGCTGTGTCCCTCATATAGCGGTTAACTGATAAGATATTCCGTTCCCCACATTTCATCGAATTATAGAAGCATTGTAGGTTGAGTGGCGGAACTCAACGACGCGCTATACCTCGACACCAGAGCGAAGAAATGAAAAGATAAATTTAAATAAATATTTCATTTTCTCGCCATTCGCATTTACAATCACACACTGGTGCCCCTGGCTTATTTTATTATCATAATTAAAATAAATCAATAAGAAAATAACTGTTTTACTACTGATTGCTATAATTTCCATAAACAGTATTATGAAGCCGATTTTTTTTGTATACTACAAACAAATATGATGCAGATTTCATATTTTTGATGTTATCATCCAACACCGCACTTTCCTCGAGAAGTGAACTATTTAAAATAAAAACTAAATTAAATTAAATTAAATAATTAAATTAAATTCGACAAGTAGTTCTCGAGATTACTACTTTCAGCCAAACAATCTCTTTAACTTTATAATATTTGTATAGACATATTCAGGGAAAATTGATTGCATATTGTAGTATAATTATGTATACTGCTATACATTTAATAATATAATTTAATATATATTAATATGGTATTATATTTATAGAATAGCTCAGATAAACAGAAAGACAAACTACGACAAATAAATATTTTTTTGTTTTTTAGTATCATGTAGCTGCAACTATACTATACTTTTGAAATAGCAACTTTATTTTAAAAACACGGACACATATTGCAATTATATTTATAAGTATAGATTAAATTATAATCAAACAAAATAGCGAGGCCAGTCGTAGCGCAGGGGCACAAAGTGTGACTGTAAAACCGACTGGCTGTGGGTTCTATTCCCACTTACAGAGATGAAATATTAACTTAAATTTATATTTCCATTTCTTCGCTCTGGTATTGAAGCAAAGCGCGGCGTTGAGTTCCGCCACTCAACACGCAATACCTCCAGAATTTGGCAGAAAGTGGGGAACGGAGTGTCTTAACACAAAGTTCTCTGCCTACCCTGCTGTAAGCAGGATACAGCGTGAAAGTGATTGATTATCAATCAAAATAGTAAATACGACCCACAACTATATTTGATCACCCCTGAAATGCCTAACGAGCGTATTGTTACAAATTAGAGCACCTGTGGAGTAAACAACACTAGTTCCAGTAATTTGATCTACAATAGATACTCCGCTGAGATTAATATACGACCTTTGATTTAATGAATTTGGTAAGAATTATATCTATTTTATATGTTTTGTTTGTATAAATCATTTAGTAAAACTTTATTATACTGTACGTTTTTGGTTATTTATGCATTAATAATATTTAATATATGATTTATTTGAATATAATACATAGCAGAAAAGGCAAGGAGAAGCTTGTGTTAACACCCTTCATTTTTTTCTGGCAATTTCTGGAATTTTTTTAGATAGTTCGCCAATAAAAAAACAAAAAAAATAATACAACCATTATTAATTGGACCCACTGGCTGTAGTGAATGTAACTGGCTGGTTTTAATACCATTAAATGGTACATTTTGAAAACACAATAAATAAAAATATATATTATAAAAAAAGGTAAAAATGCGACGAACGTCGCTGATAGAATTTGTGCGGCTTACGGACCTAACGCGGTATCAATAAGAGGAGCACAAATGTGGATCAAGCGCTTCACGTCTGGAAATTTTTGTGTGAAAGATGATGTACGCTCTGGACAGATAAAATCAGTACCATCTTTGAGAGTGTGAAGCAAGATCGATATATTAGTAGCTATACTCACACATTGCAGGTAATTCAGGGGGGACCTAGGAACCCCGTGTTAAGACACTCTGTTCCCTTCAAGTCTTCTCCGTTCCTCACTTTACGCCGAATTCCGGAGGCATTGAGTATTGAGTAACGGAACTCAACTTCACGTTTTGCTTCATCAATAGAGTAAGGAAAATTACAATATTAAATATTTCATTTCATTGAATATTTATAAATATTTCATTGAATGGGAGAGGAGCCTACAACTATCGCGCTTATAACCTCACGTTTGTACCCCTGCGCCACGACTGGTATCAGTGTAAAAAATATAAAACCAAATTAAAATATAGAAATCAAACAAAAAATATTTAAATTGTAAATCGTGCACTTTAAATTGATAGTACACATCTTGATTTATAATTCATATATATCTTTGGTCTCACAGCAAGACAATGTTAGTTTAATCTATGCTTCGGGCTAAACCACCCCTTTTGTATAATAATTCCTCGGTAAAGCCTAGATCTTAGGTCAAAGTACTACTGGTCTTAATCTTGAACCTACTGAAAGGTGTTTTGCAAGGCGTGTAGGATTGTGGGCAGCCTATATATAGCAATACATGACACCATCTTAGTGCAATTGGGAAGTATAATATAAGGATACAAAATTTGTAAATTCTCACTTAAAATATGATATTGTTTTTGAATATTTCACGCTGTATCCCGCAAATAGCAGGATAAGCAAAGGGAACTCCGTTCTTTACTTTTCGTCCAATTATAGTCAAAGTGTTGAGTAAAGACACTTCAAAGCCGCGCTTTACCTCGTTACCGGAGCGAAGAAATGTAAATATTAAACATTTTATTTTCTCGAGTGGAAATCGAATTCACAACTGTCGTGCTTAAAATCACACCATTGTTTCCCTGCGCCACGACTGGCCTCTATATGGTTTATTCAAAAAGTCAATCTAACCAATTATTTAGATTTAAGAAAATGTATATAAAATTTTGAATAAGAAATCTTTTAACATTAGATTTTATGTATCTTCCTAAAGACATCAAAAATGTTTGAATAAGAAATAAAAACTTGATGATAATGTAAATTAATATAGTGTACTAATGTATTTATACATTAACTAGATAGGTACTTCAATCTGTCAGCAAATCTTGCATCATCAAATCTACATGACATTACAGTTAACAAGAAGACAGAAATGGCCAGGAGCCAGACAACCTGTCTTGAATTTCCACAGGATCCCGCTTTGTGTATACAATCTTGTAATATATACTAGACAATGTTATATAACAATATTCTACGTTTTTGTAATTACAATTATATGTATGACCCAAATGAAAAATAATAAGAATACGAGGCTAAATTATTCACCTAATGTTATTTAATATGAAAGATGTTTGAAGATAAATAGAAAATAATAAGAAATCGGCCTCGCCCCCCGACGCTTTCATATAAGTTTCAGTGTTGTACAACTTATAAAATACTTTCATGAAAAGAACTACATATATAAGTGTATTATTTTTTTTATGGAATATTTTGAAACTTTCAATTATTATATACGTATTTTTTTCTTTATATGTATTGTAAGTTCTCTATTCATGCCAAATTTCCTAATTCTAGGTTCACGGGACCGCCTTAGATTTTAATTACGCAGCGATTTTTTTACAAAATGCATAAAAAGCGATGCATAAATGCTTGTAGGTACCCTTGCACTCGCTTGGATGATAGACTTTAGTGAAGATTAGACTTTTGGAGAACTTTGCAGGTTGACGTGTGTTGCGGGCACTCAACGCGGCGCTTCCTCTTGTTACCAGAGGAGCAAAGATATGAAAATATTAAATTTCACTCCCCCAAGTGGAAATCAAACCTACAACTGTTGCATTTATAATGACACGCTTATGTCGTAGCGCGGTGACAACCTTTAACACAGCCTGAATATTCTATTTAAATCGTAAATAAACCCATCGAAAGTGCTATTATGACCTATTTGAATAAAAATAATTCGACTTTAATAATGGATATATCCTCAATTTCCATTAAAATTCCCTACAATAACCATTTCGTTTCTAATTGTGCTAAAATTACATAATTACTTATTTATTTTATTAATCAGCGTCACGCTGTGTCCCGCACACAGCAGAGTAGCCAGAGGGAACCTAGTGTTAAGACACTCCGCTCCCCATTTTCTACGAATTTTGGAGATTGCGAGTTGAGTAGCAGAACTCAACGCCGCGCTTGTCCTCCACACCAGAGCGAATAAATGAAAATATAAATTTAAGTAAATATTTTATTTCTTCACAACCAGTCGGCTGTGGGTCCATCGAACCCACTTTCTGCCCCTGCGCCACGATTGGCCTCTATTTATTTATTCATTGGCGGTTTAAACACAATTAATTGGAAGTATATTAGCTTAAACTGTGTAAATAAAATTTACACATGTACACATATATGTGAAAGGCACTCTAATTCGTTTATCAAATATTAAAGTTTTTAACAAATTCAATTTCAAACTGATTTTATTTATATATTTTTAGTATAACTATAGAATTTGAGGCCGGTTTTGGCGTAGGATAAAAGATTGCGACTTTAAATGTGAATGATTGTGGGTTCATTTCCCATTCGAGGAGATAGCCCAAGTGTTAAGACACTTACACTAACGGAGAAGAAATATCTAAAATTTTCATTTCTTCGCTCAGATACCAAGGCAAAGCTGAAGCTTTGTCGCTTATAATCACACACTTTTGCACCAAGACTGGCTTCATATTTTCGTAGTTATGGATAAAAATAAGGGCTTTTAGTTTCAACAAAATGATGCGGTATGTCCTCCTACATTCTTTGAAACGACTGCTCTGCTATTTAACAAGGAATTTGTTTCGATTGTAAAGTATATAATGAATTGCATCCTGTCTTACTTTGATTATTAAAAATAAAAAGAGAAACTAGAACACTTTTTCAGAACAAGAAGAATAAATTGTAGCAAGTGTATAGAGATTCCAATATACGCGTAGCTCGGAAAGAACATATTGTTTAATTGGTACGAGCACTTGGTCTCTTAGAGACGTGGGGTCGAGTCCTGCTACGTTCTATTTTTTATGATTTAATAATTTTTTTCTGAATGCGATGACTATGGGTTAAGTTTCCACTCGGGGGAATTAAATATTTAGGGCCAGTTTCACCACAGGCTAATGAAGTCGCGAACGGCCTTAACTGCCAGATAAGCTCTAATTTTTGGTTTCATAGGTCTCGAATAGCAATATCTAGTAGATACACATTTGACATATGCATTTTATTTTCACATACTAATTTGTAAATTAAAAATGTAACAAATCGTTAAGTACTGTTATCGTTCTTTAATAAAAAAAATATTCTTGAAAATATAAGAAACAATTATTTTGTATTTTCATCCTGTCTGTGAGATAGCATTATTTATTTATTATTATTATTAGATTACTATAAGAAAACTTTATGCGTTACCGGTGAAACTGGCCCTTAATATTTTTATGTCCTCGATCTGATAACGAGGCAAAAGACAAAGTGTCTTAACACGAGGTTCCTAGGATCTGTCTCCCTATCTGCTATGACCGGGATACAGTATGAAAAAAATCTAACTGTTATGGTTAACAATTTTTTTGTTAAAATAACTCTTATAACTATTATAAAACATGAACATGAAACAACTGTATCTTGGCTGCACCCTTTGGTTAGTCACGTTCTGCTTACGTCACGTGGATGTGGGTTACGGTCATTAATTTTAACAAAATATTTTATGATGAGGTTAGAAATGAAACGTAGGTGGCATTTTCAGTGTGAGATGTCACCCATATTAATTAGTATAAGTAGAAAGAACGACAGGACTACTAAATGGCTACCTTTTTATTTATTTGCATATATGATATGTTAATTAAATATCTTGAACAAAGGATTTTTTTCGTAAATTTATAATGTTGAATGAGGAGGTCGTGTCGCAGAGGCACAGAGTGTGAATGTCAACATAAGGGAAGAAATATATTAAAAAAAGATAAAAATATTTTAATTTGCTATCTGTGAACAACACAAAGCGCGGCTGTGAGTTCCGAACTCAATACATAATGTTCCGAAAATTAGACAGTAGGTAGGTGCGTGGGGGATGGAGTATCCTCACAAAGCTGACCTTACCCTGCGATTTGCAAGATGCTAAAAAAATATACCAGTTGTTAGCAAACGGTGAAAAAAGAGTAGATGTAAGTGAAAAAGACTATAAAAGCAATGAAATTGAGTTAATCGGAGGCAGTTGCTTGTAGGCAACGGCACTTATTGGAAGGAAACTTATGTGAAATATTGTTATTGGGTGACACATATCACTTTAGCATTTTGAAGAATCTCTTTCCGAAAAATTTAGGAACATATAAACGATATGTGTTTACCTTTTTAACGTTAACCGCTCCCGATTTCTAACACTATATATTTATTTGTTAATAATATAATATAATATAATATATATTCCCTATTACAAAATTCTACAATAACTTACACAAAAGTAGACCTATATTGATAAACAAAATAAATGGGAATTATTAAACGTTGACTATGTTTAATACATGTTAATTCCAATTAACACCTTCTTCAACGCACCAGGCAACAAAAATATATCATAAAACCGCGACCCTAAGTCACCAGTTTTCATACATTTAAGTACAGACAAAAACTCTACATAACCAAATCCGGATTCTCCATACTAAGAGCTCTAACCCTGCCATACTTCCTAAAACCACAATATCATTGAAAGGAAATTCATGTTGAATCAATCAGCCCTTTGGAATGCTACCAATTTTTCTTTTTTTATTAGTAAATTTCTTATTTTCCTTATTTTGTTTATTTATTGTTTCATACAATTGTTTAGAGCATTGTTTTATTAAGCTTACTGCTGCTTCGAATGTAATCAGTTCAATTTACTTAGGATTTTTTTTTTCAAATTCATTTGATATTTGTTTTTCTGTAGTGAATGAAATATATAGGTACACTATGTATGATAGTGACTTTATACATACATATAATATTTACGTAAACTTAAGCGCTATTGTGATTCAGTGTCTGAACAAAATTTGTCCGATAAGATCCTAGTTATCTAACAGTCAATCTAAAACGTAATGTCTGGAAAAAAAATGTTTAATTGGTAAGAGCGCTTAAATGGCACCTAAGGGTTGCAGGTCAGAGTTTCTTTGCATTTTTTATACAATTTTTCTATATAAATCACAAGATGTAAGCTCGAAACTTTATGTTATTGTTGAAAACCCATCTCCGAAGAGTCTGCATTACTATACTTCCGATTAAGACGCTTAAGTTCCTCACTTTCTGTCGAATTTTGCCGTTGCCTAAGCGGGGAAAGAAAAATATAAAAAATGTCATTCCTTCAAGTGGGAATGGAACGCACAACCCGTGGTGGTTACAGTCGCTTCTGCGCCACATCACTGAGCTTAGGTATGCATGTAAATAAAACACAGTCGCTCTCAATCTCGACATGTCTGATGTACATGCAGTGCTTGTAGGAACGAATTTCTATTCAAGGGTATGTTTGCTTTTATCTTCACGCATTCTCCAGTCAACATTAATCATTCCATTGTTAACACTAAAAAGGAAGTTTATTCCAAAATGTATATTTTTGTGGCCGTCGTGGCGCAGTGCCACAAGCGTGTGACTGTAAGCGCGACAGGTGTATGGGTTCGATCCTCACTCTAAAGGATGAATTATAATTATATTTATTAATATCTTCATCACTCTGGTAACAAGTCAAAGCTCGGCATTGAGTACCACCACTCAACACGTTACACCTCGAAAATTCAGCGGAAAGTGGAGAATGGACTTTTTTAACACTATGCTAATCGTGTAGCTGAATTTTTCTTATCTCTTAAAAACCGTCCAAGCACTATAAATCAATTGCCACTTTTCTAAAAAAGTGTAGAAATTATCATACGACCTCGTTGTCCAACAACAAACCAAATCAAAATATTATATTTAAGATACTGAAAATCTGTTACTTTGTATAGATGCTTCAGAATAAGAGGTCTTTGGTAAAAAGTATTAACTAAGCGGTTTTTAAACAAAAAATCTAAAACGAGATCTGGCCTTGTGTTTTCTTGTTTTCACCCCAATCGAGTACACTTGACATGTTTCGATAAAATATTGCCTAGATTGATATAAAATTTTCAATAGACAAGGTTAAGTAGCCAATTAAAATGCAATAAATTTGTTGTTTCACAGTAAAATAACTATTCAGTTATAATATAATCACTTTATATTTACATGTTACATTTTCAGAATGCCGTGGAGCAAAATTATTCCTCCCTTATTGTAAGATAATGTGTGGCGTTGAGTTCCGCCACATCACACATAAAAGTGGAGAGCGAGATGTCTAAACACTAGATGTCCGCTGCCAATCTATTCATAACCTAAATCTAAAAATAATCAAATAAACACCCATCACAATCCACTCCGGAATTCCGCTGAAAATGGGGAACCGAGTATCCTAACCTATGTTCCCTCTTCCTAACCTGCCGTGTGAGCATGAAGCTAAAAATAGTCCAACCAAATTAAATATTGCTTAACTAAGATTATATTACTACAAACTTATAGCTTTTTTTCTCCATAATATACAAAATTCTTCTATTATATTATACCGTCGTTTATATTCGTTAGTTATTATAGAGAGCGGGATTCGTATGTTAATATGATAACCGCAATATGCTTACACCATGGTTACTGGACGACGGTCAAACCACTTAGTTCCATTTACATATCTTGAATATAGTAGTCTAGTTCTCGTTCTAGTTTTAGCTTGTACGATCTATATTTTCTTTGGTTATTATTATCTAAAGGTTTGTTTGAGGTCGACGTCACGCAAGGGCACAAGACTGCAAACGCAATGGTTTCAGATTCAATCCCCATTCGGGAGAATTAAATATTTAATAGTCTTAGGGATACATACAGCGTAAAGCTAGATTAAATTAGATTTTCGTTTCCTTGATTTGGTAAGGCAAAGCGCGCTATTGTTCCGCCACTTCACACGCAATGCCTCGAGAATTTGGCGGAAAATGGGAAGTAAGTGTAAAGGAGACAGAAAATTTTGGGCCTATATGTAAAGAATTGGGATATTTTTTCAATTTTAGAATATCAAAATACAGCTGAATTGACAATTTGGAAGCGGAGATAAAAGAGAAAAATTGTTTTAAATTCTTAATCGATATAAATAATCGATTACAGTAACATGCAAATAAAATATTTGATCATGCTAACTAAGTCTAGGTATTTAAACGCACTTATTAGGTTCATATAATTACATAATATAGGTATAAATAAAGAAAATATCAATTATTGAAAAAATAAAAAAAACAATTTGAATCGATTAAAATCAATCGTATTTTAAATGACAGATGTGACACCTGATTGACATTGACACCTTGTCTGATAATTTTTGCATTTTCCACGTAACTGGATTCGTTCGTTTCGACTTTCAATGTATTTTGTGTTTAAGTGCTTTCCTATTTATTTGATATTTTCAACAACAGCTGTTTGGTTCACGGGGAGTTTTCTTAGTAATCACCTATTTTATAGTTGTGATTGTTGATTGTGCTGTAAACCTAATCTAACTTTTGCCAAATCTTTAATAATTCAGATCTCATATTGCTAAATTTGACAGAATTTTCAGACAGTAATTATTTACCGGAATCTATCTATATCGCACTATTTACAACTTTTTACATTCTGAGCCCAAAAATGTATGCAATCTTAGTCTCGAAATAGGCATTTTAAGTTTTTAAAAGTTCTTTTAAGTTCAAAAGTGTGTGACTATATACAACAACTGTGACTTCGATTTCCTTTGTATTTTCTATTTAATTCTAATGAAGTAAATTTGACCTTATAATTACATTAAACGTAGCTAAAACCTTGGTCTATCTATTACGTTATCTACTATGATTTTTTTCAGGGTAAAATATTCCTTGCTGTCTTGTCTAATATTCATAATTATATCCCCGAAAATTTACGCACCAAATAAAATTGTAAGATAAAAGTTTTGATAAATATTTTGACGTAGACCTTAGAGAGCTGTTACAATTGCTTATTTTTTTTATTTAATACCAGGACACAGCGTTGGACTGTAAACTCGACGGTTGTATGTTCGATTTCGCTTCGAGGAAATGGCTGTTTTACATTTTCTCGCTTTGCCAACAAGCCAAAAGCGAGTTCTCGAAAGTTGGGTGGAGTGAGTGGGGAACCCTATCCTTCTATAAGCAGAAAAGAGTATAAAGTTTAAAAAAAGCCGTACTGTACCTAAAGCCTCGATATGATCGACGAATGTTAGATTCTCCTTTCCAAAAATGGTTTACATCAAAACTACCTAATTTGTACCAATGCAAAGGTTATGATTCAGTCAGATATTATACAAAGATTTCTTTTTCCTATTTTAAGCAGAATAATGTAAAATCACCCTAACTTTCAATGTTCTTTAGCTTAAATTTGACGAAAAATTAACGCAGAGGTAACAAGATCACTGCAGTATCCGTAGTTCTTAAATATTGTACGTCTCAATTTTGGCAACAGATACTTTCTTCTAGAGAAACAGTATTCATTTATTGAAATAAGTAAAGAAGGTACTTGTGTTCGACAAGAATATTGCTTATAAAGTGGTTGAGGAGGAAATATTGCAATAAAATTTAAATATATATATATATATATATATATATATA
>DVQM01001541.1:0-11776 GCA_018231645.1 Heliconius ricini | reverse complement strand
TACTAACATGAGCCTCCAAATATGTGTCAGACAGCAATCCTTGCACAATTTGCTTGAATCCCGCATTAAGTAATGGTAGGAAGACACCAGTGACTGCCACATGGTCACCGGGTTGAGCGCGCCTAGTTGTTTCACCGCGGCAGTAGATTGACAACTGACGTGGTATATGGCCAACTGGTACTTGATCAGACTGAAATTTTGGATTTTGTTGGTAAATGAGGCCAGTCGTGGTGCAAAGACACAAGCATGTGACTATAAACGGGACAGGTTGTGGCTTCGATTCCCACAACCATTCGCGCCAAAAATTTAATATTTTCTTTTCCTCACTGTAGTATCAAGGTAGAGCGCGGCATTGAGTTTCGCCACCCCAGACGTATTGCCTCCAGAATTCGGCAGAAAGTGGTGAATGAAGTGGTCTTAAAGGTAATGGAGTGTATTAAGAACTAAGCTCTCAGGTTCCGTCTGGCTACCCTGCTTGCGATCAATACAGTGTTAAGCTACAAGAAACAATATACCATAAAAAAAGATAAGAAAATGAAAATTCCAAAAAGAAAATTACATCATATCATCAATGTAACACTCACATGTTCTTGAATTTTCAACTCCTGAAACTTCTGAAAACGAGAACCTCTAGTCTGCAAATGTAGTTGACCAGCAGTCTTGTTAAGTCTACATTCGTCAGCCGTACATGCTGGTGGAGGTGTGAATTGAAGTGATCTGACTGGCTGATAGATTTCTGCTCCGCAAGCACTGCATGAGTATGTTGCTACTATCAAAAGAGGCTTCACATCTGTGCATCTTGTTACTATGCCTTAAATAAGATTGTTTGTATAATTAAATATTTGATTTTTGCAACTATTACACATTTTACAAAGTAGGTCCACCCTTCTAGGCAAAATGTGTAATGTGATATATTGCATGTTAAGTGACACAGGATTGAACCCACAACTATCGTATTTTAATCAGATGGTGTTCCACTGATCTATAATGGATTTATTGAAAATGACTACATTCATTTATTTATTGAGCCAACAAAAGAAGAATTTTAATACATTGAAGAGATTATTGATAGATGTTATTCAGAGATCACACAGTATTTGTTCCCTTGAGTAAAGATATTAACCTATAACTGTTACATTGCCTCTTTACCAGAGCAAGGAAATTGACAAATAACAAAAATATATATACACTATTATACAGGCTAGAATCGAAAAAATATTACAATAAAAATTTGAGTTAATTGGAATATCATAGGAACATTCTTACCTCTTACTGTAACCAGCTTTCCAATGTGTTCAGCTTTAACTTCTCTTATGGGCACTGATTTGGATGTAGACATATCTTTGAAGTACACTTCACTAAAATAATTTCAATATTATTTAAAATATCTTAAATTTACATGTTCATGGATAGTATCATCACAATGTTTGATCATATTATGACACAAAAAAATTTCATACATTGCCTAAAGTCGTTCGTCGTCAGAAGGCATAAGTAAAAATATGATGTGATAAGACAGTACAAGGTACAAGTTGTCTCTATAGTGACACAAGAAAATACCTTTCCTTGTCTGACTATAGGAAATTGAGCACCATAAGGCGTACTGACTGGATATAAGTAAAAAGTTTGACGTCTACAGGCATACTGCTGTATCAATTTCTATAGCGACAACGTCAAGAGGTGTTCTGTCTTAAAAAATTGAAAATTAATAACTTAATACTGCAACTCATATTTAAATATCTTTGTGAACTTACAAACAAAGCTTTAAAAATATTAATATATTATTATAAGAAATAAATGTTGTTATTATTAAAACAATTATTATACATACAATCGTCTGATCAGTTCAGGTGGGTATCTATTCCTGGGATCTCTCATTTCACCAGGTATCCTGTGGTTCCTAGCTTCCAACATTATTCTGTGGTCTATATACACATCTAAAGCATCTTTAGCCACAACCTGGATTATTTAAAAAAAATGTTGAGAAAAAAGGTATTGACAATGAATAAAATTTGGAGTTTGTTTTTTTCAAATTAACATTAATTGCATTTAAAAAGTAATATAACACTAACATCTTTATGTTTGTATTCTGGAAGCATTTCATAAACAACGTCTGACACCATATTCGTGTAACGTCTTGTGTTTTTCATCACTGCTTCAGCTAACTCTTCATTTGTTTCATGTAAATCGTCCAAGTCTAACACAAATGTCACCTGGAATTCAATTATTATAGATATAGTGAAAATAACATACATTTTTAAACATTAACAAATCTCATAACTTATAAGTATTTTAGTGTATCATAGCAAATTAAGTACTAACCTGTTCTCTATGTGCAACTTTGGTAAGTTGTTCTGAATATTTAAAAAATTTACGGCCTTCATCATCAGTTTGGCAAAAATCTATGAAGAAGTTCTTAAAGCTTTCTAAAATAATAATACACGTATAAAATATAAGTCATTCTTTCTTTAAAACAATCAAAATAATAATACAATACCTTTATCAGCAGTATAGTCTCGCATAGCCATAGTGAATTTATTTTTACTTGTTTAATGTAATTAATAATTATAAATTATAATAACAAACTTCGTTGTACTAGAAAAAAATATTACCAATTTCAAACTTTACAATATGAATAACTGTTGACAGCATAGTAAAACCCCTAAAATTTGGCGCGAAGAAAATATTACAGAATAAAAAACCGGCAGACAGACTAAATATAAAGTTAGATTAGTATAACCAAATATAAAGTACAAGTGACTCTCTCGTTGCTTTTTATATCTTTTAAAAGACACATGGATATTGTATATTTCAGTCAAATTAATAAAATACTTATTTTGTAGTAATGCGTGCAATATTGTATATTGATATATTTTTTTATTCTTGAATCTATTAAATGAATCTATTTAAATAAAACTACCACTAAATGTTAAGGGAAGCTTGCAAAAATACAATAGTGAAAATTGCAATGGTTAAGTAGATTCAGAAAATAACGTGGAGAAATGTACAGACAAACAGACAAAAATTTTAAAATTATGTTTTAGGTTCTATTACATTGACCAATGCCCCCAATAATAAATAAAATTCTCATGTACCTTTTATTTAACAGACAGTGATCAATTATAATTTTATTATATGTATAGATAACCCAATAGTTTAATTAAAAAAAAAATATTATGAAAGCTATCATAAACTTATGGCACAAAAATTATTATATTATGGTAAAAGTTCATGAAATCAAAAAATATTTATAGCACAACAAAAATTATTTACATTAATTGTGCTAATTTCAGAACGCAAAATTATTTCGCGCCAATATTGTAATGTCAAATAAAATAAGAAATCGTGTTGTTTTAAAAACAAGAACTTTTGTTTATATTAAAACATTATTTAAATTTTTATGAAACGTTTATTGTATAATTTATAAATCATGGCGGATTCTTTAGGTGACTATAATATATTA
This sequence comes from Heliconius ricini, assembly GCA_018231645.1. NCBI lineage: Eukaryota > Metazoa > Arthropoda > Insecta > Lepidoptera > Nymphalidae > Heliconius > Heliconius ricini. The sequence goes on along the minus strand of DVQM01001541.1, from coordinate 8,313 downwards.
GTAAAGTTAACATTAGATAAAGTTTTACTACCTAACATGATTGATAACAACTTTCAGCTAACCAAAGGGCTAAAAGGCAAAAAATTGATAAACATGGTCGTATGTCCGCATTTGAAAAGTTAAAACAATTAAAAGGGAAAGGTACAAAGCATAAATATGATGTAGACGAAGTAGAAAATGTATACGATACCGTGGACGAAAGTGAATACAGTGAACGAGTCCTACAAAGACAAGAAGACGACTGGATTGAAGATGGTATTTTAAACTTATTATATTTTAAAGCTCTACGTGTCTTAACTTGAACGACCCATTAGTAAATCAGTGTCAATAAAAATGATTATTTCATCGTAGATGGAACTGGCTATGTTGAAGACGGTAGGGAAATATTTGACGATGACGATGGAATTAATGATACTTATGTGGCAACCGATAATAAAGATTCTGGTCGAGGACAAAAGAGAAAAGCTAGAGTCGCTCCTCAGGCTGCTGGCAAGGGTAACATAAGAAATCTCTTAGGAGCTATGCCAACTAAGAAAAAAGAGGTATTTTAACTTTTTTTTAAGTTTCAGTCACACGTTAAAGTAAATTATAAGTAAAATAACCACAAATAAGCTGTAACAAGTATACAAGACTGTTAATGTAGCTTTATAAGAATGTCTAGATAGATTAAGTGGCATTTTGGTAATTTTTAAGTCTCACTACCTTTAAATTTTATGTTTCTAAATATTTTATTTTAAAAGTTATGTACTATAATATATCAGCAGGTATAATTATATAACATTAAGCTTATTAATTTATAATTATGTAACAGTGGATGGGATAGGTTTGGTAGATTTATCCATTGTACAGGTGATTGGTAATTAGACAAACTGATACAAATGATAGAGGATATCATTTCCAAACATTTTTACTCCATACAGTTTTTGGAGTATTTTATAGGCTTTTTAATATTTATATATTTTTTTATACATATGTCAAAATTGGTATAATTCCAGACCCATATTGTTTGGGGTAAAAACAGGTGAAAATGATGTTATCTATCACTTCATCTATTTGTATGTATCAGTTCATCTATTTATCTACTGATCAGCCTATATAAATTATTAAGCTAAAGCTTCTTAAAATATAGAAATTTTAAATATTAATAATTCTATATTTAATTTTAGGATGTAAAAATATCAGATGACAATATTTTATCAGATATCATGTCTGATTTGGATGGTTCTGCCTCCACTACAGTTAAACCAAGAACATTAGTGCCTAATAAAGGGAATGTAGTTGAATCAAATAAAAGAGAAGCTCAAAACTACTTTAAAAATCTGTCTTCAGCAGTTAAAAAACCCACAATTTTGAAGGAAGAACCTATTAAAGCAACTATTTTAATAGGTGATTCAACAGATGATACAAAAATGACCGCTGTAAGTAAAAACATTAAAAACAGAAAAGAAATAAATGAGTTATTAATATAAAGTTATCAATACAACGACAATAGCTTAATTAAAAACTTTCTTAATTTCACATTGTATCCTACATCTAGTAGAATAGACAGGGCACCAAGTGTTACAACACTATTTCTAAATTTCTGCCTAATTTTTGACTTGAATGCTGCCTTTTGTCAATATAATCACTGTGCCACAGTGAAATCAGTTAATTAGAAAACTTAATAATGAATTTTAATATTTTCTACTAAACATTGAATTGTTATATTTCAAGAAACTGGATATTATACCTGAGACCTCCAATGGTGTAACTAAACCAAAGAAACCAGAATGGAAAATAGACAAAGAGATAAAACAAGAACTAGAAGACACTCCAACACAAAATATAGAGGAATTCCCTTCTCAAGATTTTGACTTTCCTGATAACTTCAGCAATGATGCCATACCTGAGGAGAAAAATGTTAAAGAAGAACCAGTTACAAATACAATAACAGATTTAGCCGAAGAATTCTTAAATGATAATTTTGAAATTTTCCCAGTTAAAAAAGAAGCAAAAGAATTGAAGCCTCTAACTAGCAATTGGTCTGAGCAAAGTAACCAAATTGTAACAAATATTCAATCTGATCTAGCATTGCCATTACAGAGTAATAAAGAAGGAGAGAAAGTTTTAAAGTTTTATTGGCTTGATGCGTGGGAGGACAGGTTTGTAAAACCAGGGGTAGTTTATTTATTTGGGAAAGTATATGTAAATCCGTCTAATAAGAAAGCTGGATGTGCATCTTGTTGTTTGGTTGTGAAGAATGTTAATAGGCAAATGTTCTTGCTGCCAAGAGAATATGTGAGTACAATTATTTATGTAATAGTTATAATATTATAGTTAAAAAAAAATGAGAAAAGTTGCGGCACAGGGGCACAAGTGTGTGAAAATATGACTGGTTGTGAGTTTGATCCTTACTTGAAGAAATGAAACATTTATATAAAATTTATATTTTAATAGCCTCACTCTGGTGTTGAGGCAAAGTGCGGTGTTGAGATCCGCCACTCAACACGCAATGTCACTAGAATTCGGCGGAAAATGCGTAACAGAGTGTCTTAACATTAGGTTCAATCTGCCTACCCTTCTGTGTGCAGGATACACACAGCTGAAGCTTATTTATTTTAATATAAATATTATATTAAATTAAATCAGTTTTAGTTGTAGCTTCAGTAATTTGTTTTTTTTTTTCGATAAATTAACACACAATAATAAATAACATAACTGGATGTGACATTTGAGCCAATTCATCTTGTAATAATGCCTCTCTTATATATTGGTTTAGTAAGTAGAGTGAGTTGAATGGCAAAACTCTCGCTTGAACTGCCTATCCATAAATCTTCATTGACCTATGTTAGAATTAAACCCACAATCATCATGTTTACAGACAAATGGTCCCAAAGAATCACATCAAAATGTTTTATTTCCAGATAAAATTATGTATAAAAAAATATTATCTTAATAATTTCTTCAATAATAAAAATTTCCCAATTTTGTTAGATATAACAGGATTTCAAATCGTCTTTCTAACCAAGCCAATTAATTTTCTAATGAATATTATCCTTGTCTATTCTATAGAAGTTAGACCCCATAACACAAGAGCCCACAGATCAAGAAGTCACCATGATGGATGTATACCAAGAGTTCAACAGTGCAGTGGCTAGTGAACTAGGTCTTAAGGAATTTAAATCTAGAAAGGTCACTAAGAGTTATTGTTTCAATTTACCAGATATACCTGCTCAGTGTGATTATTTGGAAGTGAAATATTCTGTAAGTGATGTGTTATGTTTTAAAATTCATCTTAATAACATTCTGTTCTCCAATTACCGATACATCGCAAGGTGGGTGACGGTACTCAATCCCACTTTAATCATTATCATTTTACTAAGATATTTTATTGGTTGAAATGGATATGTTGCCACACTGCAATATCATACAGGTTCCTCTTCATTAATCATATTATTTCTTAAACCCTCTTGGTTAAGCAATTTTGAATGATTTTTGGCTTAATTGGCGTCTCATGCCGCTTCAGTGTTCAGAATCGCATCATTCACTATTAAGGATTGTGCGCGTTCATAATCATTTGTCTAGGAAAGTAATTTACTAGATAATACTGGGAAATATTATTAATTATGAGCGTCTTAAGTGAGTTGTACTATATACCCTATATCATAATTTTTGTTTCGTTTTATAACATTTTTTATAGTGTCATTCCACACTTAGGAAAGAAGAGTCATTATTAAGAAAACATATAAAAATTGTGCTGTGTTTAACAGCGGAATTTGAATCCGCACCTCTTTCGACACTATCCAAGCGCTCTGATCTTAGACTAAACTAAGTTATAGGGTCAACATTCATGTGATTTTTTTTTACGTTTTCTTAATAAGTATTTATGTTTCTATTTCAGGCATCATTCCCACCACCAACACCCGGCAAGAAGTTCCTCACATTTTCACACATATTTGGTACAAACACATCTTCATTGGAAACTTTTTTGCTTGAAAGAAAAATCAAAGGCCCCTGCTGGTTAGAAGTGAAGCAAGTAGAAAACGTCCAAGCAAAAGTGTCTTGGTGCAAATTAGAAGCGATGTGTGACAAAATGGAAAATATTAATGTGATAAAGAATGATAACGACTTGGAACCACCACCTGTTGTTGTTGCTACTGTAAGATATTGAATGCTATTTATTACAAACAAACCAAATACACCACCATTGTTTTCGTCAGTCTTGAGACTACGAGCAGATTAGTTGAAAGATTATTATTCACATTAGATAAAGCTTCACATAGATAGTTAAGTTACTGTGGCATTTACAAAGTGTAGCGCAGCTTATCAAGCTATGGTCGAATTTATGCGTAGCCAGTATATTTGGTTATTTGAGCAATGTGGATTTATATTTAGAAGATTAAAAAAAATCTACAAAAAAGATAATATTTTTTTTAGATTGGTAGCTAATTGGCAAGATACATCCTTAACATATTATAAAACAAGAGTATCTTCTATACTCCAAACAAACATACCCTAGAATTAGATTTTATTCCAAAACCTTAGCATATTATTATTAGTGTAAAGGCCAGTGATAGCACAACACAAAGTGTTACTGTAAAATACTGATTGTGGGTTTGATCACACTAGAGGAAATGAAATATTTATTTATATTTTTATTTCTTCGCTCTAGTGTAGAGGCAAAGCGCGGCGTTGAGTTCAACCACTCAACACGCTATGCCTCTAGAACTCAGCAGAAAGTTCCCTCTGCCTACCTTGCTGTGTGCGAGGTACTGTGTGAAGGTGATTTATTTATTGTACCTTAGTATATTGAGAGACACCAAACTGTGCCACAAAAATGTCTTTTACCTTTATTCAAACTAAATATTTTTATTTATTTTAGATAAATATGAGAACAACAGCTGATCCAAAGACAAATAAGACTAAGATATTAATGTTGAGTTGTCTCGCACATAACTCTTTTCCTATTCACAAGCCACCACCAAATCCTCCATTCCATCAACATTTCTGTGGTAAGCTTAAAAATATAGAATTTTTTTATATCAAATAATATAATACATTTTTAAAAAAAATATTGCACGTAAATAAAAAAAGTATCCCAATCATATTATATGTGGAAGTTTGTTTGTTTCTAACTAGCAATAATCGAATTATAAATTTAATAATATATCACCGCTGCCGCCGGAATGATGTTGGGGCGTAAATTTACTTTAAAAAATAAATAAACTTTATCTTATTTACTTGAAAGAAGACACTCGACGCGACGACGGAAAATATTTTTATATAACAGAAAAATGTATGCGTAAAAACTGATATAAGGATAGTTATAATGTAATACAAAATAATAATCCAAAATGTATGTATGTGTTATTTTTCAGTAATGACAAAATGCAATGAACTCTGGCCATTAGATCTCAAGCAGCACTTACCACAATATAAAGCTACGAAATTAACCAAATGCGACTCTGAGAGGGAACTTTTGAACTTGTTCATGGTACAATTCTGGAAACTCGACCCAGATTTAGTAGTAGGCCATGACCTGCACGGCTTCCAACAGGACTTACTAATCGGGAACATTCTGGATTTACGTATTCCGAATTGGTCCCGGCTAGGACGCTTAAAGAGATCTGTTGCCCCCCAAAAGAAATATGCCGCAAAAGATGCCTTTCTTGGTAGATTAGTGTGTGATATAAAATTATCAGCAATGGAGCTTATAAGGGCGAGAAGTTTCGATTTAGACACATTATGTGTTAATGTTCTCAAGATGAAAGAAGGCGATCGAATTGAAGTTGCCCTTGAAGATTTGCCACGATACTATGAGAACACCAACGATTTATTACATTTAGTTACATTGAGCATGCAGGATGCGTCATACATATTGAAAATAATGTGTGAACTCAATGTTGTACCATTAGCCTTACAAATTACTCAGATAGCTGGCAACATTATGTCTAGAACATTAATGGGAGGACGATCGGAAAGAAATGAGTTTTTACTTCTCCATGCGTTTACAGAAAAAAATTATGTTGTCCCGGATAAAGCTTATGGGAAAAAAATTGTTGATGATGACGAAGATAAAGAAGAATCAGCTAATACTGTTTCCAAGAAACAAGGAAAGAAGAAAGCGGCATATTCTGGTGGTCTAGTACTCGACCCTAAGAAAGGTTTCTATGATAAACTAATACTTCTCATGGACTTCAACTCTTTATACCCAAGTATTATTCAAGAGTATAACATTTGTTTTACAACAATAAAAAGAAAAGTAGGTGCTGTGTCCGACGATGATATAAATAATTTGGTGCTCCCGACGCCAAACACTGACTTCGGTGTCCTCCCAACACAAATAAGAAAATTAGTGGAAAGTAGACGAGAAGTGAAAAAGTTAATGAAAGCAGATCTGCCAACTGAGCAATATATGCAATATAACATAAGGCAGATGGCCTTAAAACTTACTGCCAATTCTATGTATGGGTGCTTAGGTTTCACTCATTCTAGATTCTACGCGAAGCCGCTGGCGGCGCTAGTCACTATGAAAGGAAGAGAAATCCTTATGGACACAAAGGAAATTGTCCAAAAACTTAACTATGAAGTTGTTTATGGGGACACGGACAGCTTGATGATTAATACAAACTGTCTTGACTATGATTATGTATTTAAAATTGGCAATGACCTTAAGAGAGAGATCAATAAAAAATATAAACAAATCGAGCTAGATATTGATGGAGTCTTCAAATATTTACTCCTCTTAAAAAAGAAGAAATATGCTGCAGTAGTGTTGAGTAAAAACAAAAATGGGGAATTTGTGTACACTCAAGAACATAAGGGTCTGGATATTGTTAGACGTGATTGGTCCCAACTGGCAGCTGAAGCTGGGAAGTTTATATTGAGCCAGATCCTCTCTGAACAAACAGCTGACGAAAGACTAGAAAGCATTCAAAATCATTTAAACAAACTCAAAGATGATTTAATTAATAGCAAAATGCCCCTGTCTTTACTTACAATAACGAAACAACTTACCAAAAATCCTAACGAGTATGCAGATAAAAATGCACAGCCCCACGTTCAAGTAGCTATGAGGTTAAATGCTAAAAATAGTAGACGATTTAAAAAGGGCGATATTGTGCCGTACATTATTTGTGAAGATGGAACCGCTAACTCAGCGACACAAAGAGCCTATCATATAGAAGAGTTGAAAAGTATGGAAAATTTAAAGATCGATTTTAGATATTACTTAGCTCATCAGTTACACCCAGTGATTTCGCGTATATGTGAGCCCATAGAAGGCATGGACCCGGCGCGGGTCGCCGACTGCCTTGGCCTCGACCCGTCAGGGTACAGACAAATGATAAAAAAGGAACAGACAACCAGTGAAACGTATGAAGTTGAAAATGATCAAGAAAAATATAGATACTGTAAAGAATTTGTATTCGTGTGTGTTAACGAAAGCTGTAAAACAGAAAATAGAGTGAGGGAGATGTTCACCAAATTGGACAAAGATAATGTACCGTTTTTGGAAAAATGTCAAAACCCAAAATGTACTGTTAAACCCATAGATTATTTCGCTTGTATACAAAATCAATTAACTTTACAAATCCGCCAATATCATAACCAGTACTATGCAGGCTGGATTTCCTGTGAAGACCCTGCGTGCGGATATAGGACAGTCAGGATGCCTCAAGCATTTGCAAGTGGCTATCCCTTATGTAGACAATGTGAAAAGGGAGTTATGTTTAGAGAATACACAGAGAAAGACTTATATTTGCAAATAAATTTCTTTCAATTTTTATTTGATCTCAACAAAAATAATACTTCAAGTGAGTTGTTCCGTTTTGTTATATACTCCATTATACAGGGATCACTATTTTATTATTTTTAAATTAATTATTTAATATTGTTTTATATTAAAGTCCAATTAATTTACATATATTTTAATATTGCCTTTTTTATTTCAGAAATAAAAATTGCACCTAAAATTGTATCTGCATATCAAGAACTAAAAGAGATGGTGGAGGATGTATTGACACATTCCGCATATTCAATAATCAATCTGTCCAAACTGTTCAGGTTCTTTAATTTTAGTAAAAAGAGTGGGGACCAAGTCAAGGCAGAACCTGTAGAAATAGACATTCTGCCAGAAACTGAACACATTGATGCTTTAATGGAAATGAGAACTTTCTAAGAAAAATAGATTTTATATATATATTTCATTACAATGTAAATATTTTTAAATAAGTAAAACAAACTTTGAAATAAAACACATTTTATTTAAAACCTTGTTTATTATATCTTGTATATTAATAACGGAATTGTACCGAATATATATATATATATATA
>DVQM01001540.1:0-11778 GCA_018231645.1 Heliconius ricini | reverse complement strand
TATTTTTATTTCTTCTCTTTAGTAACGTGGCAACGCGACGATAAGCACGAAATGTCTCTAAAGTTCGGTGAAAAGTGGAGAACTAAATTGTCCTAATGGGAATAGAATGTCTTAACACAATGTTCCTAGGTTTCCTCAGCCTGCTACAGAATGAAGCTAAATCTTGCAACGGTTTATCTTCGGTCTTCGGCAGTTAGTAAGCTGGTGGCAAATTGTTTGATGATCAAAAAGAGGAGCATGCAACTCCTTATTTTGACTAGTATTGTTTGATTTTGAATATAATATAATAAAAAGAAATATATGTATTATTGCTTATTGAAACTTAGGATATCTCTATCTCTATCATACTCCCCTGAGTTAAACTTTAGTATACACAATTATTTATTGTATTAAAAAATATTGCAATTGAAACGAAGTCTGTACTAACAATATAGTGAGAAAATACATAAAACCCAGTCAAAACAACTGTTCTAGTTAAATATCGACTATAACTATAATAAAATAAAATAAATTTTATAGCTCTCGTGAAATATTCAAAACAAATTGTAATTCTAACGTCCAGTTCTACATCGGGTGTAAATAATTTCACATTGTAACGTTAAAAATCACTTCCGACGATAGATATTGTATGGAAGATGATAATATTTAAATTTATCGCGTTATATGGACGTATTGAACTTTAAAAACTTTCTATAGTACTTTATTATGTTTTATTAGCACATGTTCGTTATATAAAATGTTTCAGAAATGTCTACAGCACTCATAGACGCGTTGTAGAGCAGTTGATATGTCAAGAAGTCATGGTTGTGGATTCGATACATTACGTGTTGAGTCAACGCCACACTTTAATTAAGTCGTTGCCCCGAGTGACAATCGCAACCACTATATTAGCAACAAGACACTGATCCACAATGTCACATCGTTTCGACTATAACAACTTTTTTACGCAAGTAATTATTTAAAGTGCATAAAGTAAAGAATGTAGTGCCTCAACACTAGTTTTTCTCTACCTATCTTTCTAGCTATGACAATTAAAAGCAGCTTTAGAAATCAAACAACGAATTCACGTCCGCTAAACATAACGGAAATCCACTTTTCTACCACCAGTCTGGTTTATCAGTTTTACAACGATTCTAATTCGTTATCGGATTGAATTAATTACAGTACTTAATAGATTGCTATTAACAACCAATAAAATTCTATATCTATAAAATGTTAAATTATGTACTAATAATAATTTATCACTGAATAAAATTTAAATAAAAAACTTGTGATAACATCTAATTCATCGCTTGTTTTTAATCGAAATTGTATCGAAGGTATATAAATTATAGCAAAATTATTAAATATAATGAAGCACAAAAGCATCATTTTTCTGTATAGCAGAGTAGAGAGAGGGTACATGGTGTTAACATATTCCGTTTTCCATTTTTCACTCTTTTTGATGTTCGAGCAAGCATTGTGCTTGTTAAGTGATAAAATTCTACGTAGCACTTTGCAAATAAAATATATAAATTTATTATAAATCATAGCGCCCTCCACTTTTCACAGAATTAAGGAATATTATACATGCTCGCACTCAATGGATAAACCAACATGCTTGAGTGTCTTAATGGTTGCCAGATTTCCTCTGAAACCTGTAAAAAAATAAAAAAATAACCTTAACTATCCTAATAAAAATACAAAAACCAAATTGTAGCCGCATTATAAATAATTAACCACATGATAACCTATCTCTATCCTCACCTAGAGTATGACAAAAACCGTCTCAAAATTGATTATTACTATTACCGTTCGTGTCGAAACATGGGCGTTATAAAACAAGTACTTCTACGTATAAATAATACACGAGACACAACCATTTTACAATGTCACTTACATTCAAGACTCTACAAAATAAATATTATAGAAATTTGAACCTTATACAGCATTTATAGAGTCGTTATAAAGTCTCCAAAACGTAAATTTAATTTGGTAAAGTTTTTTCGAAATCGGTCTGGATTAATTGTCGGTCCTCAGACCGACCAACTGACAAATTAGATACAGCACATTGAATTCAAATCGATTAAAGGCCTTTGTTTTTTCTCATACTTGTTTGGTGTAAGATTCGGCTTGGATCCGACTGTATCCAAGGCATTGTGCTCAACCGGATGTATGTTATTGATGCTATACTTAAATTACAATGATTTTTGTGATTTTGTAGAACTGTAATTTGTTTATGGTACTGTGACGTGAAGTTAAATATCTGATCGTAGGGAATAGTTCTGAATTTGCGTTCTATTTGGGGTATATTTCTGTGCAGGATCCATACTGTGGGTAAGCTTCACATTGTATCAAGCACATAACAGGGTAGGCAGAGAGAACAAAATCAGCAGAGGTAACCGAAGGAGAATAAGTTCCCAGTTTAGTGTTAAGATATTATAATATTAAGACTTTTTTACCATTCCCTACTTTTCGCTAAATTCTGGACGCATTGCTTATTGAAAGATGGAATGCAACATCTTGCTTTGCCTCGTTACCAGAGAGAAAAAATGAAAACATTCAATATATAATTTCCTCGAATAGGAATCGACCTCACAACCTATAGCCATTAAAGTTGCACGCTCTTACCCCTCCACCACAACTGGCCCCGAAATATTTATTTATTATAAAATTATGATTTTTGGAGATATTTGTTTCATAAGAAACTGTAAATGCCCTAAATTCTTACTTTATATAATGTAAAAGATAAGTTAACTTATAAATATTTTAGGGACCACACACCAATATTCAAAGATGGTCATAAAATAATAGAATAGCTCTTTATAGCTCTAACACTCGGATTACACGAACATGTTCAAAATCTGTATGAAATATGAGTGACATTGAGACTATTTTGAATAGATAATTTGATATTCATATATATTTAATACGTAATGTATGTAAAATGTGGAAATTGGGACGTGATTCGATGGTTGTGAGTTCCAATATCGTTAGGAATTATTTTCTTGTTTTTTGCTTCCGCTGTTTAATACTTAGGCGATGAATAGAGATTGCAATAATATTTTAATCAGATCTTCTCTCTTCCTTCATGAAATTGTTAGCAAGATTTTACAAATAAGATTTATCTCTAGCTTGCCTGCCTAACCTGTATTTGGCATGATAAAAAGAGAGATATGAGTGTTAGGGTATTCAATTCGCCACGCAATTTAAATTCTCGAGACATTGTACGTCCAACATCTTCTTACCCAAGCAAGGAAATAAAAATATTTCACTCCCTTAAGACATCCGTTCCCCCCCTTAATTTGAATTCTGGAGGCATTGCGTGTTGAGTGGCAGAACTCAACGCCGCGCTTTGCACCGCCACCAGAGCGATTAAACGAAAATTTAAATGTAAGTAAATATTTTGTCCCCTCGAGTGGGGATCGAACCCACAACCAGTCAATTTTAGTTGCACTCTGTGCCCCTGCGCCACGACTGGCCTCTATCTATATTGGATAATTATTTTTTTAATTTCAGCTCCCTGCAGGAACTTTGTCATCAGATTATCCACATATTATATACTATTTATATCATATTTAAGAATGTTTATAATGATGGATGTTTGTGCCACTTTCACTCTAATTCTACTGAAATGAAAAAATATTAAATTGACTATATTATAATGATAAGTTCAAGCGGACGAAGCTGCGCAAAGGTTGGTTTCATATACACATAAGCAAGAAGCAAGCGCGCCGTCGTGGAAGAACGTCATACTGTATTTTCGATAGATGTGAGGTCTCACTCGGGGGATGATTTTATTTCAATTATTTTTATAGTTTCACATTTCAAGGGTGAAAAATAGGAGTCTATTACTTATACTTCGTTGTCTGTATGTCTATCTGTTTATCACCACACTGTCTCTTAAATATTGTAATATCTAATACAACAGAAATGTTTTTGGCGTTTTTAAAGATAGTACGAAACCTTTAACGCACGTGTCCAATTTGCAGTTGGTTTCACTGCTCTGGTAAAAAAAGCTAGAAAGAACGGTGTTATTTTGCCACGGAGTGTCTTACCACTTGGTTCTCCCTGCCTAAATTGCTGTGTGAGAAAAAAGGGAAAATATAAATGTGAGGATTCTCGAAACCAAACCCGGATCTTATTAAACATAATTAATCACTGGAAAAATATTTATATATATAATCATTTGAGTACATACATTAGTTTTCTTATAGATTATATCTTTAACGTTTTTAATGAACCGATTTCCCCCGATATTGATTCTTGTTACTCCACGTACCTTTAATAAGCATTAACTTTTAATATTTACACTCTATCGTAATATTAATGTTTTCTCCACAGGATAGCGACGAGATTGTATCGACGCCTATGGGAGCAATTCCAATAAAATATAACGGAAGTATTTAAATTTTTATATCTTATATGAAAGTGGTAGTGATGATGATAGTAGTGGATGCGATACCCATTGGTGGGAGAAATGGTATTGTAAATATTTCACTTTTTATAACAGCGGAGATCAGCCAAGGTGGAGTTAAATTACGCTTTCGAAAATGTAATGTTTTTGAGATGGGCGATGGGCGGAATGCTGCCACCTGTGCAATGTTTAAAATAAATACGATAATGACCATCTTAAATCTCCATCAATCGTTTTTATTTTATAGTTAATGATATTTGTTTTTACTGGGAAAAGTAATATCTGAATCTGTACACTAGGTTCCCTTTGCATATTACGATATACTTACATGCGAAATACAGCAAAAAAAAAACCAAAGTTAAAACAACATAAACCTACCTACATACTAATTGATTCAATAGTAGTCATCATTAAGATAAAACTATATATTGCACTAAATACTATTCAAATATACATTACATGGGAATAATAACTCACTAGTGTTTCCCAAAAACAAATCGAATACAAAGTAAACAAATACGCATAAGTATATTTAAATTACAAGTAAGTGTATAGTAATTTAGTATAAGTTTTGTATAATTTAAATGAAGCTATTGGAAGGGAATTGATTTCCGAACCTTTTCTAATTCTCGATACAATGTTAGTATGAGAGTTTAATTATTGTACAATTAATGAAGTAAACTGTGGGCGTATACACAGTTTTTTAATGAAGTTTTATAGATATAACATTTGAATAATTTGTGACTTAGTTGTTGCAGGTCTATGTAACAATGTTTTTATGACCGGATGTAGGTTCAGTCTCGAAAGTTCGAATCAGTTTAAATCGATGTCGATGTAATTAAGAAAAAAAGGTTAACAACAGTAGATAAGGAGTAAGAGGTCTACTGAGACAGTATCGTTTGACGTTATGTTGCCTGTGGTTATCCTTGCCATTATAGATCGTGCTAGAAATCGTAAAAATAAAAAAAACCTATCGATTTAGAGTGGCAAACAGAGAGTGTCAAAACATTTGGTTCCTGCATCAGCTTTACGCTGTATTTCGCACGTTATTATCTTCGCTTTCTTTTTTTGTAAATATAGCGAATTGAGCGAAATTATAATAACAAGATAAGAGTCATGATAATAAGAGTCATGACACTTGATACATGCATTTTAAATACACGAGCTAACCCACATCGATAAGATTTCTTGATAAATAGACTATCCAACATAACATAAAAAACTAAATTCGAACCAATAGTTTCCCAGATAAGCACTCAACCAAACAAACTCCTCATTTTAATTATATTAGAATTGATTTAAAGGATTTTTTTGCTTCTTATTAATTCTATATATTATTTCTGTAAAAAAAATGCAAGCAGATAAACATAATACCTTTAATCTAACAATCTGACATTTAAGCGACCTCTATATTGGCCTTGCACTAAATATAAATTACACTAAGATTATTATAGCAAATTATGTCACACAATGAGATTCCCACGGAAACAATGACTTAGGCACTTTTGTGTTGAGCCTTGACTTATGATATCTACTATATGATAGCTTTGGTTTTGGTTTACATTTTTTTTTGTAGGTTCATGTTGTATTCGGATTTTGGATGGGGCAGTAGGCGGAACCTACCTCTATCTCTAGACATTGCGTGTTGAGTGGTGGAACTCAACACCATGCTTTGTTCTGTTCTTTGCCAGTAACAAATAAAAAATTAAAAATAACTCACTCCCACGAATAAGTAGGAGGATAATCGAACTATAATCATCGTGCTTAGAAGCTGGGCCCAAAATATATTCAAATTCAATTTTAGCATTCTCATTATAAGAATTTCTTTTAATTTTTTATATTATATGCCATCATCAGGGGGACACTTGCATACGGTATCCGTGATGGCGATGGATTCTCCAACCAATTGGAAGAAAGATCGGAGTGTCTTGACACTAAGCTCTCTTTGCCTACCATTGTCTATATGTAAGGTGAAGCTGTGAAAAAGTTTAATCTGTGAAAAAGCGTTATAAACAAAATAGTTCTAATCTTATAACTAATAAATTACATTTAAACTCTGCTCTACGCAGGTGCATTAGCTGAACGTTGTGTCCACATAGCGAGGAAAGTAAGGAGAATCTATTTGCTATAAATAATTTAGGATCAATAACTATAGCAATTCAAACCGATATACTATTCGGTCGAACATTCCAAACTCAATTTACATAATTATTAAAAAATATCTGTTGAGGCTAAATGGTTATATAAATTTAAGGTTAAATAGTGTATAATTTACTTTAGCGAATTTCTGTTAGGCTTAAGTATTTTTAGTTCGTTTTAAGGGAACAATGGGACTAACATTTTTGTATTTTATTTACTTAAAAAGCCCCTAAATAAAAACAAATAAAAAAATTACTTAAAAATTCAGCAAAAAATCGATAACAAAGTCAAATCGCACATTAAATCAGACTAACACAAAAAGTTTATTTAGGACCAAAGTAAAATCACGAGCATTAAAGTCAACTAATTACAGATAATTTTGGTTTAATTAACCTTATAAATAAAAAGAACAGTACGTAAGTGACATAGCGAACAAAAGGTGTAGCAAAGCGTAACGTGCCCTCTTAGGAGCCTTGAACGGAAAACTAATTTTGCAGATTTTATGTAGCTACATATGTATATAAGATTAATTTGTATGTATAAATGTTTGTATGTATAATATGTGTGACAAAGAACTATTTTTTTCCGTTTTTATATTTTTTATTAATCCTATAACATATCAAATCAATCAAATCAGAATAAAAAACACTTTTTTAGAGAAAGATAACACATAGCTGGTATAACAAAATACAAAGGCGGCCTGATCATTATAAGTGATCTTTTACTGGCAACCTTTTTTTCAAATAATACTAATAGAAGGAGACCATTGTTATTGAGCGGTTAACGGTGCATAAAGATATTTTTGTTGTTAATTATGTATCATACATATTTACATACAAATAAACCGTATATAGCTGTATAAGTATAATATTATGGGCTCAATTTCAAATCTGACGTATCTTGTGTTTATATGAAGTAAGTAGAACTTTATTGAGCAGATTTTCATTTACAAAGGCAGCAACAGGAGAAGTTGTTCGAAAACACGATACCGATGATACTTGATCAAGATCAGGTAAAAAACATAAGATTTAAGAACCTCGTCCACTGTCATCAATTTTATCGTACCTCCTTGTATGATGAAATTGATGACAGTGAACTAGACTATAGAAATATGCAGAGACTAAGGATAAAATTTCTTTTTTTAAAACTTATCCCGTACATAGCAGAGTAGGCAAAGGAGATCTGGGAACCTGGCGTTAAAATACTTTTCTTCAGGCATATCGAGGCATTGTGTTGAATTGAGTGCAGAACTCAACGGAAGGCGTATAAAACGTGAAACTAAAAAATGTGTTTTTTTTTCATGCTGTCTGGTTTAATTTAATTGTCATAAGACTAATTCACTTACCTTCTTTTTGTAACATAAGATGTTTACTTCATCCAATCGATCAAAAAGTAAATAAATAAAATGTTAAGAAATGAAAAATTCTAGATCGAAGCTGAATCCACAATCGTTGCTTTTATTAACTACTTGCCAACTGCGTCACATAACCTTACTTAACTACAACATATAAAACGAGTGCAACGAGAAAATTGAAATAAAAATTATAAAAATAATTTAAAACCAAAAATCTACATTAATATAAATGTTATACGATGCATGTAATTTTAATTATCCCTCCATTAAAGACGTTATGCTTATTTGAAAAAATATAATTATTTATCTCTGTAAACCTAAACCATGAAGCTTGTGCTGTTGCAGGATCTTCTTTTATTGTATTGAATTTGATAATTTTAAAATTATTTAAATGGTTTGTGTTTTAATTTAGTTACGTTTAATTTAATTTAAGCAGAAAGAACTAATTGGTGAATGTAGGGAACGGACTGTCTTAATACTAGTTTCCCTTTGCCGACATAGAAGGATACAGCGTGAAGCTGAAAAAAAAACGAATCGGTGAGTGTCTTGATTTTCCATTTATAAGACAATGACTGTTAAGTGGTGAAACCTATCGTTCCACTTCATATTACCTCAGCAACAAATTAAACCCAAATGCATGACAATTATTTAAAGAAACTGTCGTGGCGTAGCGTTTAACATTTAACTGCAAACAGGCACCTGTGGATTCCTGCTCGTTCGGGATAAAGAATCATTTCCATTTCGTCACGTTGAGCTTCAGCACTCAATATGCAATATCTTGTAATGTCGGGGACAGAGTGTCTTAACACTAGGTTCTTTCTTCTTTTTCTTGTTTCTTTCTATATGAGGAATACAGCACGGGATGATGCTAAAAAGGTATCTATAGTAATAATTACATACAAAGTGCATTCTGAGTGTCCGACCTTGCACTGAATCTATGCATCCTTAATCTCCGTGTTTTTGCTCTGATGGTATCTGCATCCGGCGATTGTACTTTTGAACTCTGGTTTTTGTTCGTTATTTTCATTTTATATTGTATATTTTTGAAATATTATTTAAAAAAATATGCAATTAATTTGTACTCATTCAGAGTCCGTAAAATGATTTTGATATTATTTTAGAGAATTTTTAAACATATACCCGTTTCGTGGTTTCCTTTTTTTTCTCATATGCACCTCCTAGATTTTGCGAATGAGATTAGAAAAATTGACCTAAGCCGTCATGTTATTTATTTTCCCAAAAAAATAGAGATTTAAAGAACTACGAGTATATAACAAAATTTATATAATACTCAGTGAATTGATTATTTTAATTTTCTCGCTACAAGCAATGTCTCGAAAATTGTGTGTAAAGTGGGGAATGGACTTTGCCTACCCTGCTGCATACGGGACACAGCGTGAAGCTAAAAAAAAACATTACAAATAACTAAAAATCCATTAAAAGATCAACAAAAGAAAATAGCAACAAAAAGCAGCTAACATTTCTTTCATTTCACATAGTAGAGGCTATAATATGATCGAATAATTCCATCTGTCAAAAACTCAAAATCCATTTAGATGCGCACACGCATCGATCAAGCTCATCCCGTTCACCGTGAAAGGATTGTTACACTGTTTATTTAACGATTTGACATAGTGATTTTTTAGTTTCATTTGTATTGCGAATTTTAAATTGATACGTGAGAATGTAAGAGATATTGGAAAGCATTTAGACATTTATTTATTCATCTGTATACGTTCGTGGCGTGATATTTTTAAATTGATTTTTTTGAAGGTAATTTGTATTGATGCAATGAAATGTAAATAATAGGTCAAAAACAAAAGGGTAAATAAAATTTTAAAAGAAAAACATAAAGTAGCACAATATATATTTTAATTTTTACTTCTGTTAAGACGTAGTGGAAGTATAAATAAGCTAAAATTATAAAAACTAGCTTTGCCCCAATAGTTTTGATACCTCGCAGTCATATAAATAGCCAGAACCGGACGCCGCTCATTTTCCTACTAGCTATTTAAACATTTTTCATAAGGTAATCGAACCCACAACCATCATAGTTAGGAATAATGCGACTGTGGATCTTGGTAATAATTATTTTTACGGAAAAAGCAAAAACTGATTATAAGTGAATTCAATTTCACCTGTGTCCATAACCTCAAAATAGGCTATACCAGTATACTTCTTTTGTACTTAGTGTGCTTACTTCTTAAAGGAAATGCACTCTGCATTACTTTTACAAACATACTATAGTAAATTATTTTGTAGAATAAATAACTAATCAGTAATGTTTTTTTTTATGCGAAGAAACTACCAGAGCGTTACGAATGATGATAGTTCGTCACGTTAATATTATTTTTATGCTGCGTTTTATACAATTACGAGTGTTACGAGTAGTCTTGAACATTAAAATTCGTATAAAAAATTAATGTTACAATTTATACCTTTTGTTTGACCTTGCTTATTTTTTATAGCTTCTCGCTGTATTCATCATACAGCAGGGTAGGCTGAGAGCACACAGGAGACATTGTTCTCAATTTGCTGCCAAAAAGATTGAGATATTGCTTATTGGATGAAAATTAGCCTTTTTTCGGAAATGAAAACCAACATTCCATATATAACAAAGTCCTTCCTAGAATCAAGCCACTCCGTTCTCCAATATTCAAATTAGAATATGGGGTTGATGATTGATAAACGGAACTCAACTTCGTAGTCTTTGTCAAAATTAAAGCTTCATCTCCTAAGCGGGAGCAACCGCAACCGGCTTATAAGTCTTCAAAAATATACATTTTCATCATTACACAATATATTCTATTTATAAAAGTTTAAGATCAAATACTCTATCTAGAGTGAATGAATTTAACGGCTTTAATTGAATATAAACAATATTAACCGTATTTGTGTATGTATTATATTATTCATATTAAAAATATAGTGGATATTTCAATACGATTTTAATAAGACCCAGGTCAATTATTTTGAATACATTCATAAAAGATAAATAATGATTATATTGAAATCATTGTAAGTGTGTATACATATACATACATATGGACGTATGGACAATATATCAATAATAGTGTAGTAACAAGATGTTACAAAATATGTAAACATACGGAATATACTCCTTTTTTGTAATTACATTTTTGAGCTTCACGTTGTATGATGTATTTATCAGATTTTGCAATGATAATATAAGAAACTGAGTGGTGCAACTCAACACTGCTCTTATCACCAGAGTATGGAAATGAAAATGCGTCGTTCAGTCAGTCAAATGATATGCGTCGTTGCGATAGAATAGTCAACATCTTTGAAATTTAAGAAAAACACAACAGAATTTTTCAAATGAAGTCGAAGTTATTAAAAAATAATTATACTAAAAACTTATATACAGGCTGACCTTAAAATTTATAAATTTCCTTTTGTTAAAAATAAATATTCAATTTATATGTTTGTTGTGATTTATAGGTAACTATAACTAGATATTTTATTTTATTCATTTGGCCAACAAATATTGATAAATTTGCAAAGACTATTATAAAATTTAAAAATTTATTGGAATTTGAATTGGTGTGAATTAAAAATTATTTCTGAGTTGGTTTTATCAAAGTCTTGACATCATATTAATCATTTCTATGAATCTTACTACAGCGGAGTCAAAATTAAAGTTATATCCTTAGTTTTACGTATAAACTACTATATATGCTTTTTTTTGTTTTTACTTATGTACAATTTGAAAGCGTAAAAGAATATAAAAATAAAGTTTTGTTTTATATAGAAGATAATACAAATTAATTTTCAAAATTTTTAAAACCCCACCTGATAATACATATACACTCTTAACTTGTTGAAGATGTTTTTGTCTTAACAAGCTGTTAGCAGGCTTACACTCTAA
>DVQM01001539.1:0-11781 GCA_018231645.1 Heliconius ricini | reverse complement strand
TATATATATATATATATATATGTGTGTGTGTGTGTGTGTGTATATATATATATATATATATACATACATGTTATATATATATACTTATTTATTATTTACTGTGATACAGAAACCCATCTACACTGAGTACTCAGTTCAATACAAGATATTGACTTTTTCTAACTTTCACTTCCCTGTCCCATTATGAAATCCCATGCTGCTCATTGCTGGTTCTAATAATGATAGAGATGCTAATTTTTAAAAAAGGTTCCTTAGTAATAAAAAAAAAAACAATCAAATCTAATTATTTAACGAAAACGCATATAAGAAATAGCTATTTTTGCGAACTTTATTTTGCATATTCATATTTAGAAATATTCTTCGTTTACTATATATGCTTACAACAATGGTTAACTATTTTTTTTAAATTATGTTATTTAAAAAACCTTAAAGTAAATATAACATGTCATTGATTTCCTATAATCAATATCATTTTAAACTTTAATTCCTCTTATAATCGTAATATTTAGCTGTATTTCATACTTCAAGAATATTATGATAATAGAAAGTATGAAAAGTGAAACGTGTTTCAAACAACATTAATTCGAAAGCTTACTTAAATTATATGATTTGATTTGATTTAACTTCACGCTGTATCCAGCACACAGCAGGGTAGGCAGAGGGAACCTAGTGTTAAGACAATTATATATTAAACAAAAATCAAGAACAAAATATAGCATTTTTAATGAATAAAATAAAACAAAATAATAAAATTGCCGTAGCTCTATCAAAACAGTGTGGACCCCTAAAACAAATGAAACATCCGAGTTCCTAAAACCAGTACAAGTTTGATGCGTCACGTGAAGCAATTACATTTATTGTTATAAGAACTTGATAACAATATTTCGAAACACTTGGGCAACGGGCTTACCCGGAGAAAGAAAGTTCTATGTTGTAATCACATATTTTGAGACATTATACTTGTAATCTATGTAAATGCGACAGATAGACGAATATGTTGAAACGAATCTTTCTTGAGACCAGTTCTGCTGCAGAGGCACAAAGTATGATTGTAAACTTGACTTAAGGTTGTGGGTTTTAGTTCCACTTGAAGGAATTAAATTTTTAATATATTTCATTTCTTCACTCTGGTGTCGATGTAAATCACGGCGTTGAGTTCGGTCATTCAACACGCAAAACCTTCAGAATACAATGTAAAATTGGCAACGGAATGTTTTAAAACCCCCTGCGTGCCCTACTGAGTGCGAGATGCAGCGTGACGATAAAAAAAACTTTCTTTTCATCGAGGCCAGAATTCAAATTAAACAATAACAAGAAATGTTATCTATCGTGTACAACATGGTATATCATTATTTTTTTAGCAAAGTGTAAATATTCAAAAGGCTTATTATAATAGAATAAAATTCCCCAAATACGAGCCCTTTCTCCTGATCTTGAGCATTGAACTCCGTCGGGGTGACATTGCGGACGACTGCAGTACACATCCGCCTACGAATTTTGATACTTGAACTTGTATTAGGTTCCTATAACATTAAAAAGTAAAATTTCTTTATATGTACAATTAAAATCTTGGCTTGATGCACAAAGTCTTACTAATATAAAAAAATGATTTGTTTCTTATCTTACTTTTTTAAGTACCTATATCAATTTTAAAAAGTCATGTTGATAGGTTGAATCTTTCTTATTTGCTCATTTCATAAAACATATTATTTCGATTCATTTATCGTTATTTACGCGACGTTAAATTCCGCCACTCAGAACGCAATGCTCCTCCGGTATTCGGCGGAAAGTGGGGAACGGAGTGTCTTAACACTAGACTCCCTCCGCACTCTACCGTGCAATGAGCGGGATACAGCGTGAAAATGTTTTTTTTTACTACTTAAATTCGTATTCTTATATGATATGAACCTTAACCGGAAAAAGCAAATAATATTACGTACTAAGTGCTTATAAAAATATTTCTAGGTCGGTTTCCAGGAGGCGCAGATTCGAGTCCCGCTACGTTAAATTTTTATACGCTTTCTAAATAAGTATTAAAATATCTCCTGTCTTTATATCCATTATAATTCGAACCAGTATTATTTTTATAAAAGTACCTTTATTTAAAAATCATGTTAACATACAAAATCTAATATAACAATCTTATATATTTGGTGATTTTCTTATAACTTTCATAAAAATTTACTATTATGAATTATAATTTTCCTTACGATTTTCTTTAATGGTACTACGCAGTTAGATATTAGAGTGTTGCATCGCAAGTTATCCCGTTGATTTAAAGATGCAAAAAAAAAACATTTTTATTTTTTGTAATTATGCTAATTTGTTCTTTCCTTATTAATAATAAAAAAAATAAACAAAAGTTTCAAATATCCTCACATATTGCTTGCGAGGGAGCATTTGTGTATCAAAATCGTTTTCGGTCTCTCGCTTTAAACGCACTGTGCACTTGCATTATAGCGTATGGATGCACCGTCTTGAATTTTTTTGCCAGTTTTTAACTTCGTCCTTGAATTTCGAGTTTAGATTACAGCGTACACATTACCAAAACGCGATGGCCGCACACAGGTGCAATACTTCAGTTACATATTATATCTAACCACTTGTAATATAGAATAATGCGGGTGAATCATATGTATTAAAAAATAGAAACGGTTTTTGTGTGGCAACAATGAAAATTGATGGCCACATTTTATGACAAGTATTTTACATCAGTGTTGTAATTAATTTGCTTAATATCTTTAAAACTAAAATAAATTAAGTTAAATATAGACTGGTATGTATAAATCACGATGTATAAATGATTATTTCGGTCGGTGTCAGCGTCGGAGGGTGATTGAAACAGAGCGTGTGTGTAACGCAGATCACATTAGGCTAGGTCAAGATTCCTAACCCAGCTGAGTAGATATATTGCAAATAAAGGTAATAAAAAAGGCGAGCTGCGACGCGGACCCAGGGCAATGCACTTTTTTGTGAACGGTCAAAGAAGATCGAATGAGCCTGGTCCTGCCCAACATTTGTAAGTAGCATGACAGTTTTATCGTTCACGCACGAACTAATATATGTCTTACGCCTTCACATATTCGATATATTTTTGATCCTTCGAAAGCCTCACATATTAGTTTTGGGCAACTTGCTCGTCTCAACCAGAAACTGCTTGACATTATGATGGAAAAAGCACCTTGTAATGGATGCAATTGATATTAATTTTAAATGATATGACCCAAAATTGCCAACTACATCCGCGCGTTCAGCAAGTACATCCACATTCAAATATAACTTCTAACACGAAGGTTGTAAGGTGAATTATTTTTAAAAGTCTTATCTAAACGTAATGCATACGCAACGGAATGCAAACGTGAGGTGGGTATATGCGAATCAGTTTAGCTAAGGTCATGATATTTGTGCACTTCAATTCAATAATTTTAAGCATTAGTATACTTCTAGGGAATAAAATACAATTTTACTTTAGTACAATATAATATACGAGTATATATCTAACAAGGCAATAAAAAATAATAATAAAAAAGATCAAAATAAAAATTATTTCTATACAACAAGTACATATCCTTATCCCTTTATTACTTCATAAGACATAAACGACATTACAACACTCATATGAATTTAGCTTATATTCTTCCCATTGTAATTTTCCGACTCTATATACAAGCTTGTTCATTCAAGAGTAACAATATATGCTGGTATTCAACAATAATAATATATTCTAAATCGTTTGAGAGATTTTATCTATGAATCTAAAAGGATCACGTATAAACGAGTATATACTTATATTTTGACATGGCAAGACATTTCTATGTATTAAATGAATGGTAGCATAATCTTATTTTTAATATTAGCCATATTAAAAACTATATACCTAATACATAGTGTAAATTTAAATCTTGAGTACCCTCGACCGTAGTGATAATAAGATCACTAATGGGTATAACAATAATACTTCTGAATACTGTAATTTGAAAATACATATGGAAATATAAATCTAAACAATTTGAAAACTATTTAATTTCTGAAAACTGATTAAAACATATTTTCTTTTCATAAATTCTTATATATGGTAAGAAGCTAGCTAGTGAGCTCTTGAATGAACTTTTCTTCTTTGAAAAGAACGTTGCTTGGTTAAAAAGACAAGTAAAAATAGTACAGATCAAGGACAGTGATTTATATTACTATACAAAAGTACGTATTCATACGTAGGAAGAACTTATCGATCAAATATAGATAAGTAACTCTATTTTCGGATTATATGAATTAGTTTTTTCGAATAATACTCTTTATACAAACGCAGTTACAGAAATATTCAATTACATATAATATGAGTATTATATGTAATTGAATATTAGCATAAAAAATAAATAATTTTAATTGGGAGTAAATTGTAGGAAAAGACATATTGAAAATCTTTGGAAAATACGATATCAACTAACTCCGTATCTAAAGGTGATCTAGGCATATTATTAGATTTTTTTCTAACTACAAGGACATTCTTTTACGTAAACTGTAAACTGTTATTACGGTCATACTCAGATCGGTAAACAATTTTCATATAACGACCATATTTTAATACCTATGCTTAATAAATATAAATAAACGTCATTTTTACCTTCTCCCTACTATATTTATAATGTAAATCGTTTTGCGTTTTACTTAAGAGTGACGTCATCTGAATATTTATGTGAAATTCATTTTGCTAGCGAGATACGTTAGATATGCTAAAAATAATTTGAATTACTACAAGGAGTAGGACAGAAAAAATTGTTACCGAACCAAATTAAATAGAAACGAAAGGCACAGAAGAGACATTTTTATTCATCCTATGTATAAGGATGAATTAAAATATTATAATAAAATATTTTTAACATTTTAAAAATGTTTTAACATTTTAAAAATGTTATTTCATACTTAGAAAGTAATAATTATATACATTTCCTATATAAGTATGATATTAAAACATTTTCTTACGTTTATATTGCTTGCAAAAATTTCAGGTTTCAAGAGCGAGGCCTTGGCTGGACCTGAATCTTGCTTTTCTCGACCATCTTTGCCGGAGTCAACGATGCCGTGCACCGACACGTATAAATACATACGAACTACGCTCCTGACGAGACTGCCCGCCGAAACCGCGTCGAACGCAACGACCTAGCGCACGCGCACCTTTTCTTCTTTAAAAAATATATGTAAATCCAAAAAAAAAATCAACATGGACAATGCTGAACTATATCATAAAAGTAATACTTTACAAAAAAGGGATGCTTTGCAATGTTTAGAAGAATATGCGAAAAAAATTAAATGGAAAAACGATGGGAACAATGTTATAGATATTGGTAGCGGAGATGGAAGTGTTACAACAAACATACTAACCAAATTTTTACCCAGTAATTGTACTAGAGTAGTGGGATGTGACAAGAGTGATAGAATGGTACAATTCGCAAATAAACACCACGCGTCCAACTACATCAGCTTCACTGTCCTCGACATAGAGGGAAACTTACCTGAAGAGTTGCGAGGAAATTTCGATCATGCTTTTTCATTTTACACCCTACATTGGATAAAACACCAAGAGTGAGTATTTAAATATTTTTTATGATCTATTATAGAAAAACATCTTTAAATTAAAAAAAAATGAAATGAGATGTACTCCTAAATAAATCTATGATATCCATAAGTAAAATATATAAATATATATTTTATATATAAATATATATTTTACTTATATTTTACTTATATATGCCTCATTTAATACATATAATGTTGAATAATACAAGTAACAACGTAATACGAACACGTGGACAAAGCGTCCTTCGATACTTTGACAGAACTTGGGATTATTATATTTTGTTTCTTTTTTTTAAATTACAAAATTTTTTTTTTTGTTATTATTGGCATACAATTTTTTTAAATTGCCATTTTTCACAAATATTTTTTTAATTTTCTTTAAAATTATATATAATAACATTTTATCATTCATTGTTCCCTTTGGACGGTGATGATGTCGCAAGGTACAGCATAAGTGTATTTTTATATATTATAAATGTCTTTCACAATTTAAGAGACCCTTAAAAGATTCTGTAAATGTAGTTAAAAAAAATATAAATTTTACTAAATAGACTTATACTGGATGCGTTAAAGTTTCATCTGAACGGTTAAAGCAACTCAGACCAGCTTACTAACTGACTTCCCTCAAGGCGGCGGACCCCAAATTTTACAATTTCCAATAAATGGAGTACAATATAAATGATCGCAGACAGACCTCCTATCAGGTGACTCGATGATTTATTCAATGTAGAAACTTGAGAGAAGCACATGCCCAACAGTGGGCGTAAAAAGGGCTCTAATGACAAATGATTACATAAGATTACCTAGGAAATGAAATATTTATTTTAATTTAAATATCCATTTCTTTGCTCTGGTGTCGAGGCAAAGTGCGGTGTAGAGTTCTGCCACTGAACACGCAATGCCTCCAGAATTCGG
Organism: Heliconius ricini; assembly: GCA_018231645.1. Classification (NCBI taxonomy): domain Eukaryota; kingdom Metazoa; phylum Arthropoda; class Insecta; order Lepidoptera; family Nymphalidae; genus Heliconius; species Heliconius ricini. The sequence continues at coordinate 5,292 of DVQM01001539.1, read as the reverse complement.
CAGAAAGTAGGGACAGGAGTATCTTACACTAGGTTCCCTCTGCCTACCCTGCTGTGTGCGGGATACAGCGTGAAGCTGATAATATAATAAATTATATAAGCCTTCATTAAGTGTTGATATTAGGCTAATATTTTGTCTTCTACTTATGGTATAGCTATCATGAACTCTTTTTGATGTCGGCGAATTTACCGAAAATGTTAAATCATTTAAATACATGTACTCATTTGCATTTTGCTTATTTTTTTTATATATATATTTCAGGACAGCATTCACAAACATATACAATCTGTTGACGAGGGGCGGTGCTTGTCTGCTTACATTCTTAGGACACATGCCCGTGTATGATGTTTACAGAACGTTAGCTCGCAACGCAAAATGGAGTTATTGGCTGAGAGACGTCGAACGTTTTGTGTCGCCGTACCATGATTGCCAGGTGATTTAGAAAAATTAAACATCAATTATAAATATAAATTCCTTACTTCTATTTTTGGAAGCATTGCGTGTTGAGTGGCGGAACTCAGCGCCGCGCTTTGCCTCGACATCAGTGCGAAGAAATGGAAATTTAAGTTTTAATAAATATTTCATTGCCTCGAGTGGGGATCGAACTCACAACCAATCGCGTTTACAGTCACACTTTGTGCCCCCGCACCCCGACTGGCGTCTCTATCCCTAACATATATTTTGTTTTTCTTTTCAAGGACCCTGAAAAAGAAATTAAAAGAATGATGACATCCATCGGATTTAACAATGTTGATGTGCGTTGTACTGAAAAGTCTTATATATACAGCAGCTTGGAGGCTATTAAAAGTAAGTAAATGAATATCTCATATATGAAGGATTTTTATCACTTTTGAATTCTTTCGCGTCTTGTGGGGCCGTTTGGAGATCAATGCTATGTTTAGCAAACATTTATCCACCCCAGATGGATTGTGGCACAGCTCGTGGCTGAAAACGTGGCAGTGATGGGTTCGCTTCCCACTGGAGAAAATGAATTATAATAAGATCTTTAATTCTCGGGATTTTTTGAAAACCCGAGATGCCAGTCATAGTGCAGAAACGCAAGCGTGTGACGTAAACGTTTAAATTTAATATTTTCATTTCTTTGCTCTGGTGGCAAAAAAGCGCGGAGTTGAGTTCGGCTCCACTTGGTTCGGCTTCCAACACGCAATGTCTCTAGAATTCGGCGGAAAATGAGAAACGGAGTGTCTTAACACTCTGCCTACCCTACTGAGTGCTGGTGTATCCTGCGTTTACTAGTTTAAATGAGACAGCTTCACGTTGTCACGTTTCAACTGAGTGAGTTTTCTTAAGCACAGAATAATTAAATATATTTGCACATTAATACATTTTCTTGGCAATTAGATGCAGTAGCAGCAATAAATCCGTTTAAAATACCAAAGGAACTTGTACAAGATTTCTTAGAAGATTATTCAAAAACTGTAGTCGATTTACAGCTTATAGACTATGTACGCTATAATGGAGAAGGTACAGTCAGGATGAGAACAAGCTATCATCTTATCACGGTATTGGGCAAGAAATAACTAACCAGTAGAAATTATCATATTATTTGATATATAAATTATTTTGTTGTTTATTCTCCAATACAAATGCCTGATAGTACAAGGTAAACATTAAAGCTGTAATATTTGTTTTAGTTGAAAAAAAAAATATAATTTCTTCGTTTTACACATTTTTAATAAATTTGTAAGTATTTATTTAAAGCCTATTTTTATTAGTTATTTCTAGGAATTAATAAATATAATTTTAAATCTTGTGGGTTTGATTCCCACTCAGGGTATTAAATATTTACTATTTTCATTTCCTCACTCTAGTAATGAGGCAACGCAATGCCTCAAGGATTCGGCGGAGAGGGAACCAAAGTGTCCTAATAGGAAAAGGAGTATCTTAACAGTAGGTTCTCAGGTTCCCTCTGCCAATCTTGCTATGTGCAAAATACAGCGTGAAACTAACAAAACAATTAAAAATTTAAAAATAGAAATCTTATACGTACATTATATCAAACACATACACATAATATCAAACTTAAATTATATAACTTAATTGTTTAATTGTAATTCTAAATGAAACATAACTGTAGGCTTTATTAATAAAAAATAATTCAAATCTTATGATTTGAATTATTTTTTATGAAACGAATTTCAAAACGGAAATATTTTTGTTTTACCTACTTAGCATAACGTTGCGTTACTTGTCCTGCCTTTTTATTAGCTTTTGCTCTGGTGTGTGCTTGTCTGTCATCAAGTCAAACACAAAGCGATTCGTAGTTTCAAACCTATCTATAATTACATATAGGAAGGCATATTTAGCTAGGCGGTAAAATAATAGTTATATAAATATTTTTACAATCCTCTAATGTGGACTTTAAAATGACTGATATTATAAAATTTCAAGAAAACATTTAAACCCAATCATTGTTAAATGGTTGATAAAAATTGTATTATTTATTTTTTCTTCGTTTTACGATTGACTAGTAACTTAAAATAGTAAATAAGAAATATTATAAAGAAACACAAAAAACCTGACTGCCTAAAAATATAAAAAAATAAAAAAAAAACATAATCAGTAGTTTTAACTTTTGTCAAGAGTGATATTGAAAAATTACACCATTGAAATAAATTTATAAACGAAAAGAAATTAAATTTCCTTTTCAAAATAGAAGAATTAACAGGCGGTACAGTAGACATTTTAGGACTCTTCAAGAAGATTTTAATAGATGGAGATGACTTTTTTAGTTTTTAAGTATGATTTTTTTTGTTACTTTCTTAATAGTCTAATACACAATAAAACCATATTGTTTAACGTGAATCGAATATCTTAAATTGTTCAAATCAGATTCAGATTTCAGATAAAATACCTTATTATATGAATATATTTTATTTACAGCTTACCACCAGCTTACAATATATAATTTTATTGTATGTATTGTATGTATAACTCATGCAAATTAAAAATATTAATGTATTATAAGGAATAATGGTGATTGTAATAAGCTAAAAGATATTTATATTAAGTTTTTTTTTATTAATTATAAATTATTAAAATAAATAAATTGAAAAATAAATACATTTATAATTTAATTCCCATATTTTATATATTTTTGAAGAAATTGAATGTATATGTAAATTATACGATACACAGTTCAATACGTCCCGGGGTTCAATATATCGACTTGAAAACTGTACAAAATTATAAAAGAAAAACCATCATGAATCCATTATTTAAAAAATATTTAATAAATCATTGATTTATTCATATCAATAATTGCGAATTGTGAGTTTGTCGAAATATTACCAGCATTGGACGGCATCAGATTGATCAAAGGCACTCTTTTCCTTTTTTGTAGAGTTTTTAAAGATGACGCCAATAACGCGGAATTGAGGAATTATTTACAGCGTCATTCAGTAGAATTAAAAGAATAACTAGTTAAAATTCTCACAATTAAAAGAATAACTAGTGAGTGTGCTGTATTCATTGCTAACTTGTTGAATCATGTCATGTCAAAGAAAATCTTCGTCTTGAACTAATAAAAATTTGCGCGTTAACCATTAAGACTGTGACTATCAGTATCGTAATCATCTGTAAATCTTTAGGTACTTCCTTTCACGTGCCACTATTATGGAAGGTCGATACACCATGGGTACCCTCAAAAAGCACGCATATCTTCACCTTAAAAGCCAGCAACGCACCTCTACCTCCTCTGGTGATATTTTTCCTATTGCACAGGGTCATAGGTGGGGTGATCACCAACTGGTGAATAGTTAGTTCGTTTGCCGAGTCTTTACCATAGACTGAAAATTCGATTGATTTATGACCAGATGACAATTCTTGTGAATTTTATACAATATATCGATAGTTCAAATGAGCCATCAGTTTTAAAGTTTACAATTACCACAGTGCATGGATTCCTTTTGGGGAATGGAGAGGATAATTACTAAGCGTTGCCTTGTCTGGCTATTCCTGAAGTAAGACCCCGAACGCTCAAGGAAGCGATGGCTGGATATCATGTTGCCAGACATAAGAGTCAATAAACTCACTACCGAGGATATCAAAGACCAAACCAACGTGGAGCAGGTTGAGATAAAGCCAGATAGGCAGATTTTTGTATTAAAAGCCAGAAATAACTCCTCGTAGAACAGAAACGAATTAAAAAAGTATTTAAAATGATCTTTAAAAAAGTTGTTTAAAAAAGAAATATCTATAATAATTAAACACTATATATTGATATATATAATGAATGATGAATGAGATGGTCAATAATAATTAGTGATTCGAGTTGAGTACGAGTCTCCAAAATATTCTCACAAAAAGGCAACAATTTTTAAATTATTAAATAATATAAATTTTGTAAATAAAATTCTCGTATATACCAACCTTATCTGTTTTCAGCGTCAAGCCTTATCCCGTATCTAGTCAGGACAGTACTAGTCATACGCCGTCCTTCAATATCCGCACTAATTCTTTTTATCAGCTTTACCCTGTTTCCCGCGCACAATAGAGCAAGCAGAGAAGGTCTAGTGTTATAAGACTTTCACTTTCACTTTCCACCAAATTCTGGAGGCATTGGATTGTCCGCAGTTCCTAGAGATTGTCTTAATAAAGAAATTATTCCCATCTATGGAAATTGAATCCTTGTTTATTTTATATATTGTGAGATGAAAATTTTTCGGTAGTATTTTTAATATTACAGTATAGTGAAAATAAAGAATATTATTTTCACTCATAAGATTGGAATACGAAAGTTAAATAAGTGCATTTATAGTAGCAGAATATCCAATAACGTTCCTATTCCAAAGCTATAACTGTGAAAGAAACTTGATTGGTTATTTTAGTATGCCGATCTATACTGTTATGTGTATACGTACTCGCAAAAAATGACTTATTCAGAAAAACTAAAAGTATTTATTTGTGTTTAATTTATATTTCCATTTCGGCGTTCGCGGCGTTGAGTTCTGCCACTCAACACGCAATGCCTCTAGAACTTGGCAGAAAGTGGGGAATGGAGTGTCTTAACACTAGGTTCCCTTGGCCTACCCTGGTGTCTGCGGAATACAGCGTGAAGCTGTTAATAATAATAATTTAATTCCGAAATATAATGTAGCCTCTATTTTGCCCCATAGCCCCTCTATTACTTGGTGCACGCTCCATAAAAATCGATTCAGTTATTCCTAATACAATATAAGGATATGCAATATAAGAATATTGAGGTCAGTCGTAAAGCAGTGGCACAAAGTGTGACTGTAAAACCGATTGGTTGTGGGTTCGGTCCCCACT
>DVQM01001538.1:0-11781 GCA_018231645.1 Heliconius ricini | reverse complement strand
GCCCCGCAACGAGCTCGCGCGGCGGCGGGCCGATGTGGGGCTGCGGATGTACGCGCTCAGATCGACGACTGCTAGCCGAGGACTTCTTACTGCTTTACCTAAGTTAACAATATTAAGTGGTTTTTACGTAAAAATTGTATGGACGATATGAAATGAGATGTCATCTTATATGATGGGCACAATTTGAAGAATAAAGTTAAGGTTGATTTGAATTATTGTTAAATCAGCTTCATCTTGTATCCCGCACACTGCAGGGTAGGCAGAGGGAACCCAGTGTTAAGATACCGTTCCGGAATTATTATATTTAAATTATTTTCATTTCCCTGCTCCGATAAAAATAAGCGTAGTATTGATTTCCGTCGCTAATCATGTTATGCAAAGTGACGACACTCACCATGTCCGACAGTCCCTTTTGTCTACTGTGTTTTTGGCAAATTCTAAAAGGACATAACTTAGTAGAGCTATATCTTATAGTTAACTTACCCGTAATAATAGGTAGTATATTATCACCATAAACCACTCGGGGCTTAGTTCGTAAAGTTGCATTGCGCGCAGTACGCACAGGTAATGCTCGTAGCGCGGGAGGCGACGTTACGGGCAGCGGAGGTGATAATACGCGTCCAGCTAGTACTCTTCTTTCAGGGGAGGAACTCGGAGACCTGGAATGTTAAGTAGCAGTATTTTTTTTTGTATTAGTATTAGAACCATTGTGGTCTTTTACATTCGGTAAAAGTAATAAAGTGCATATTCCCTAAACAATATAGATAGTTCATAAAGTTTATGACAGAAAACGTACTTTTTTTCTACTGACTATGTTCAAAATAATATTTCGTATATATTGTATATGCATTTTCAAATTTTATCTAATAGTCAAGATTACACAACCTTTCCCGTTCATAGACTGGCCTCTTTCGCCTACGCCTCTTTCTTGATTCCTTTTTCTTTGTTTTGATGCCTTCACGTGGTGGAATAACTCCCACATGTCTGTAGTAGTCGCACAGGGACTTTACTAATGACCTTCCTATTTTAAAATCTTCAATATTAAGTTTATTTATTGTAAAAAATGATTATGTTATCATTTAGTTATAATTATATTATTGTCTAGTTTCTTCTACCATATTACACTGAACATAAAAGTAAACGCTGTAGACAAAACAGTATTGAATAGGTAAAGTAGGTATTTTATTCATTTTGTTCATTCAAAATTTAGAATATATCATAATCAAATTATATAAGAATACAAGTAGGGAGTATTTTTCATAGTTTTATTTCATTTTAAACAGAGTAGTATAAAGGATACAAGCATCTTCAGTGTAGTGTATGTATGGTCCATTAGATGTTATCCTTCGTCCACCAAATGAAGCAAGTAGGGAATAGGCGTCAGTGGCACCTGTAGGTAAAGCCCTCCTAGCGCTGCCCGCAGCATGATTGTCCATGTTGTATAGACATGACTCTGGCTTCCAGGCCTCTACTCGCATACCCAGAAACTTGGCTAAAACTGCATGCCTTTCGAATCTAACAAAATTTTAAAAAATCATGATTATCTGTAAATTTTTGTTGCATTTGATTCTAAATACGTTAAAATTATGTTTTTTTCACCTGTACACATCATCGTAGGAATTTCCTCGTACAAAAACACCTTCATGGCTTATATCAGCGTGGATGTCAATGATAAAGTCCAGTTGCAATGTCTACATACACAGGTACAAATAAAGCTACTATTATAATGCATATTAGGATTTTTTTTTTACAAAAAACTAAATAATAATGATTTATATTCAGTTTATTGCATGCCATACTTACTTTTTCGGCATTAATTTTTTGAATAAGTTCGTTGATTGCTATAAGGGCAGGATGGGCAAAGGTAGTGGCTCTCGTCCAACAACGATTTAGATCTGAACCTAGTAAATCAGACCGCTGATTTCCCAAAAATACACCATCAGGATTTAACATTGGTATAACCTAAAACATTTGACATTTTTTAAAACACCGATTATATATAAGCATGTTATAAGTGTTTCTTTTGTGAGAATAATAATATTAAATTATTAACGTCACCTGTATTACAATTCCATTTCTTAGGGCTACTGCTTTTTCTGAGGAACTCACTAAATAATCCAGAAAACCTAAAATACATAGTATATAGTAAAATACTTTATCAATATTCAATCAATGTTAGAGAAACTAAGTATTTAGCTAAAACTACTGAAAAATATCAACCTTGGCAAATGAAAGAAGCAGGTTGTTCACCACCATGCACTCTTGCTAAGATGATTACAACGCGCTTCTTTGTATCTAATTTTCCTTTAACGGTGTGCTCCTCCTTCATATCCACTTTAGTGAAAGGATCACCAACGGTAATTAAATCTATTCGTCGTTTTTGCTAAAAAATGTGATAAATGTTTGTGATTTTATTAATAACCAGTTTAACACTTATTATTGTAGAGAAACATTACTTTTTAGTTAGTTAAGTACTTAGTATAAAAATATGTAGAAATTTTAAGAGTCCAAATATTAATGAGTTATTTACAAAATTAATTAATTGAGGCCAGTCGTGGCGCAGCGTCACAAAGAGTGACTGTAAAACCGATGGTTGTGGGTTTGATCCCCACGCAATGCCTCCAGAATTCGGCAGAAAGTGTGCTCCACTTTGAGTGCGGAGTGTCTTAACAGGTTCCCTCTGCCTACACTGCTGAGTGCGGGATACGGCGTGAAGCTGATTTAATTTATTTTATTTTTACAAAATTATGTTGAGACCTTCCATATTAAAGTAATAATAATTAATTGCTAAACGTACAGTAGTCTGCGCAATGCTCTCTCTAGTAGCAAATGCCAGAGCTCGTTTTTCCCAAAGTGCCAAATATTTTTGCAACCTTGAATACGAATATGGTGCGGCTGCTGCAAACTGGTAAACGTCTTCTTCTTTATCAAACCCAAAAGCTAAACTGAGTATCTTGCGGCTGCGATGCACCAACGATCTGTGGTAAAACAGCAACCGGCGAGGAATACGCTGCCTGTTCATTAATTTATATTTAATAAAAAAGCTCGTTTCACATAGACGTATACCATACGTCACTATACCATATCTCTTACCATTTAGGTCTAGATGTCGATCGCACCAACGGCGTCATTTCATCATGAAAAAGATTATTTTCTTTCCCCAAATTAACTATATTAAATATAACGCGCTGAAATTAATTAATTAATTTATTTTCCTTACCCAGAAAAATTCGTAATAACTAGAAATGCAATACTACTAGTATTGCATTTCTAGTTATTCCGAATTTTCTGGGCAAGGCTTTATGAAAAAAACAAGGAAGGTTTTTTTTTTTAATTCTTTTTAAATATTCTTATAGAAATTATCTTATCTGTTGTATCTACAATGGTACAACCAACTTACTGCACTATAGGAATTCCCTTGTACGGGGACCCTTATGAACAGAATTTATAAGATTTATGATTATAAAACTGTACAAAAGTAAAAATAAACTCTCCTACGGCATAATTTTTAGAGATAATTTTAAGAAATCCTGTGTATGTATTTTTTTTTTCTAATAAACAGAAATATTTACTTTAATAAACGTGTGATTTACTTTCGTAAAGCCTTCTAAAAGCATCCGTGATGGCTAGAGTAATTTAAAATATTATATTGATACCTGATCTTGCTTTACATTTTCTACTGTAAAATTAAACCAGAAACGGGATCGTGGCCTGCAGGTGTCCGGTCTGATGAAAAGGTCATATTCCAGTTCTGTAATGTGGTCGGCACGGCCTAGGTTCCCGCACTCAAAGGCTGCATCGAAGCAAAGATGACCACGTTTTGCTTTACCGCTGTGCCCGGGCGGACGAACGATTAAACGGTTAAGATTACCTAAACCACCTTCTCCATCGCTTTCTTCACTGTCTATATAAAAAAATATATTTCTATGAAAGCATTAAATGATTAATTTGTCAATATAGGGTTATTTGACGACTCTAACTACCATTACGCGGGCGAAGATAAATAGTAGCGTGCTCAAGGTCGTCCATTAATGCCCCCATTATTATTTTCTTTTCCACTTTGTATAAAATATTTATAACTTTTTATTGCGTAAGTGGCGTTTGTTGCAAAGCTTGAAAGAGAGTGCACCAAGCTTACTAAGGCATTTATAAGAAAACCGTTTACCTAACACGCCACAGGGTAAAAGCAATTGAAATTTCACATTCAATTTATAACGTGGTTCGATTATACTAAACCCATTGCCTTTGTATTATAAAAAATGTTGGCTGTATTATGACTTTTTAGGACATATTCAAAGCAATTTTTTATTTATAAAAAATGTTTTTACTGGTAGGTATAAATTGAATACCGATGAATTGGAGATCGACAGACAAACTAATACAATGATTGAGGAGACCAATTCCAATAATTTTTGTCCCATATTTCATGGTCCGAAGTTTCACCGTTTTCGAGATATTGGTAATTTTTTTCTTATTATTACCATATTTGCACAACAGAATGTTGTGATAAACTTTATTTTGTATGTTCGATTCTATCCTCTGGTGTGTGTCCTATTTTATGATGTAATATGAAGTCGCCTAAATATTGTATTCTTTTGTTTTTTGGATTATAAATTTAGAAAATGCCGTAATTTTCGTATGGTGTTATCTTAAATAAAAAATAATAAGAAAAAACATTTAAAAAAAACCCTCACTCCTCTTTTCACTGATACCAAATAAAAGATGTTCTAAAATTTTTTAAGAACGTATTTCTTAACGTAATGTAATTAAAGTACAATTTTCGGAGATCATTTAAGCCTACGCAGGTACTTACTACAGGTGTTTAAAATATTGATCAAAAACTTAACTAACTAACTATAGTGTATTTTTTATTCTTTTTAAAAATGATTTAATAAAATAAGAATTTTTATTAAATAACAAACTTTTCACGTGATGTACCTACCTAATATTTTTTAGCTATAACACTCTGAATGAAAATAAAATTATATTAAATTAAATCACGCTGTATCACGCACACAGCAGGGTAGAGGGAACCTAGTGTTCAGACACTCCGTTACCCACTTTCTGCCGAATTTTGGAGGCATTGCGTGTTGAGTGGCAGAACTTAACGTCGCGCTTGGCCTCGACACCAGAGCGAAGAAATGGAAATTTAAATTTAAGAAAATATTTTATCTCCCCGAGTGAACCCACAACCAGTCGGTTTTACAGCCACACTTTGTACCACTGCGCCACCACTGGTCTAAATATACTCAATAATACTCTGGATTACAAAATTTTGCATCTTATAGAAAATAACAAAATGACCATCATTCTAAGTACATGTGTAGGTACGCCACATAGAGGCAATTTTCATGTGTATCGCATTTCCTCCAAACGCCTTACCTATACACGAACACTTTTCTTCAAGGAACTTAGTCACGCGAGCCTCGCAACAGCTCTATGTAATATGTATGTATTTAAAATAATTGTTACACGAGTAACTGCTTTTTGCTTGTTGTATACCTAGACTAGAGACCGGCGTGACGTTGGAGCACAAGGGTGTGACTGCAACGCGACGCTTGTGGATTCAATCTTCACTCGGAGGAATGAATTATTATTTATTAATAGTTTCATTGCTTCACTCTGGCACCAAGGCAAAAGTCCGGCGTTGAGTTCTATCACATAAAACACAGTGCCTCGTAAAATTCTGTGGAAAGTGAGGAACGGAGTATTTGAAGACTAGGTTCCCTCTGCCTACCCTGATGTATGCGGGATACACCGTGAAAATATAGCTATAAGATTGACCGGTATAGTTTAAGCCACTTCAATAAAACACTTTATAGCAATTTTGTCACACGAAATTCTTCCTCTTTCTATTAAAATAACCTTTTTATTTATAAACCGATTGAAATAAAACCTACGCTAAATATTAAGCTAAGCTTTCCAAAATACAATAGTGCACTATGCACTAGTGGGGTTAAGCACGTAAAGTAACGCACAGACAAACAGACATTTTTTTAAAAATGATTATATTGGTTTTTATTACTTACATCAATAAATGCCCCCAATAATAGATTTTCTTCTATATCTTCCATGAACGGACAGCGATGAGTTACAGTTTTATTATATGTATAGATTACAAATATATAATATCTTTTTTTTATAATTTATTATACATAACTATATGGATATTTTAAACATTTTACTTTATTTTTTCCATGATGTATTTTTCAATTGATTATTATGTTGATTAACTTCTTATTAAACATAAAAAGGAACTGAATATTAATGACTGCAACTACCCTTTTATTATAAAAATACACTTTTTTTATAACTTGTATCAACGTTACTACCTATGCCCTTTAACTTAAGGCTATAAATCATATCAATTATTAAACAATTTCATTGTTTAACTTACCGGACATTGTCTGTTAAATTTCATGAAAGAATAGTCATTGGGCTCGTTGAACGTCGTTGAACAGACGTTGTAACTCTGTTGCCAAAAAAAATTTTTTTTTTTACCTTACTGGGTTCCACTTGTTGTTGCCACGATACGACACAATGCGACATTTTGCTTTATAATAATAACAAAAAATAAAATGCTTATTTCGATGCGTAGCTCTATAAATTCGTTACTAAGCAACGACGATTTACTTGTATGACAGGGCCAAATTTAGGTGGGTGCAGGTGGATATAGATAGCAAATAACCGAATGTATTTTTTTTTATTCATTATTTTTAACCAATATATTTTTTTATAATTAATATTACTACATAATTTCTTTTCTTGCTTTTTCGAATAATAAGCACAGTTCTGCTGCATACAATAAGCTCTCTTCAGATTATCTACTTACACTTTGCCACCACCACCTGAATTCGGAGAAAAATGGGGAACGAAGTGTCTTAACACTTGGTTTGCCTTACACTGCCTAGCAAGGACAAGATATTCATACTACGATAAATTTTACCTAATGTAATTGAATACAAACATGTGTACAAATTTTTAAGCAAATCGGATGGTAAAACGTGGACTAAAGAACTAAACAGCGTTGTTTGATTCTTTTCACGATAAGATATATCATCATACTTTCAGACTCGCTTTCAGGGCTGCAAACCATAGCAGATAAAAATAACACACATGCGCTAACTCGTAGAAGAAAGAAGAAGCAAATTAATAGACCAATGTATCTGTAACTTAAAATAAATCAACTATTAAATAGCTCAAGTGTAAACCAGCCAATTATATTAAAATAGCGGTAACTTAGTATCTCTTTACAAATAACAGAAACACAACAATGTCCAAGGACTCTTTTATTAGTTTTACGTTTTTCTCGCATAACCAGATAAAAGGTAATCTCAAATTTGATTCCCCACTCTCCACTTGAATTTTAAAATTATCGAACTCAACGCTACCCAGCCGAGGCGCCGAGCGCCACGATAGACTCATGATATATTTTTGTATGAAAATACCAATACAGTAAGAAGTAGTCATTAAGAAGAAAATAAAATAAATACTTATTATAAATTATAGCTATCTAAGTTAATTTAAAGCTGATCAAAAAGTCGAGGACAATGTGTAATTAAACTAGCTTCTTTCATTTTGGGCTTCTTTCAATTTGACGTAGTAAAGTTGTGTCAAATTCTATATCATATTTGAGGCCGTCGTGGCGCACAAGGGTGTGACTATAATATGAAGGTTGTGGGTTCGATCTTCACTCAGAGTTCGATCTCAACTCAATTATTATTTATTAATATTTTCATTTCTTAGTCATTCATTTCATTTCTTAGACTCAAAAATTCGGCGGAAAGGGGGAAACGGAGTATATTAACACTAGGTTCCCTCTACCCTGCTGTGTGCGGGATACCGAGTGAAATTGATAAAAATATCTTCTATAGTCTATAATACTATAACAAAATATCTTTTTATGAAAAAATAACTTAAGATAATATAAAAACAGTACCTAACAGAACACGGACAATCTATGATTGTCAAAAAATCTTGTCTTGCACATGCACATCTGAACCACTGGATGGGTTTGAATTAAACTTTTTTGTTTGGTTTAAGCCTAAACAGGATCTAGGCTATATTTTGAAGACTTCCACACCGGACATCCGATGTAGATCATAGTCGGTCCAGCTAAATTATAAAAAAAAAAATGCCTTAGCAAAAGTTGTTTAGAGTGGAGGCCATTTAAAGTAATTTTGTCTGTTTGTCTGTGCGTTTGTGCTCGCTAGTTTCAATAACGGCTTAACTGGTTTAAATGCAGTTTTCACAAATATTAATTTCAAGCGCATAAAAAAGTTATGTTAATATAAAGAATTCTTCTTTTCTTTCTACAAAATAGCTGTTGTAATGCAATAAATAAATTGGTTGAAACTTAAGCGTTCAATGAATGGATATCGTAATTAAAATAATAATGTTATTAGATCACGAAAGTTTACCAGGTCAGAAAATAAATATTTCTGTAGTACATACAAGTCGTCGCTAATAAAAGATAAAAATGAAAAACTTTTATGCGAATATTTTCTTTATTTAACAAATACATATAGTAATAATAATGTTAAATATTTTGGCATCGCAATGCCTTTCGCACCGTAAACATTTTATAAAGCTCAACAAATAAAAAAAAACACAGACTTAATCACTATGACTAATTAAAATCTACTATTTACAGAAATCAATAGATAGAATTAAATAGGTATAAAATAAAATGAAATATTATGAATAAATACAAAAAAGCTAGTATTTAAAGTTTTAAAAGTTGAAATGAAATAAATTTTTCATTTCTGTTTGGTCTAATTTATATGTACTTATTTCACTTATTCGTCAAAAACATTGAAGATAAATTATTTTTGTCAAATCAATGTTATTTTTTAAAGTAGGTATGTTGTTTGTAGATACACACATTGCCGCCAATCTATCCATACGTATAGAGTGAGAAAAAAATTCTCTCTGCCTAATATGTTATATGCGGGTTACAGCGTGGAGCTAGAAAAAATGTAAGTACTTCTAAATATAGATTTATACTTTTTTTAAATGTAAAGAGCCAGTTCGTCGTGTTACGGATTTTTTCGATGGTAGTGGTTAATAGTAAATAAATTCTGCAGCACTCTAGGAATCATATATAGATTTCTTTTCTGCTGCTGTTCATTTCTTAATTACCCACACATAAAATATTACGTTTTGGTGCTTTTCTATTGGTAATAAAACAAAGCCGTTACTGTGAGACGCGTGCAGGAATGGTTTTATAATTATCTATGTCGATATTATATCCATTAATAATCCCAAGTTAAGTAGTCAAATACATACATTATTGATGAATAAATACAGGATACATGTAGGTACATTACTGGCGTTGTCAGATTTTATCTCAAGGAAAAGAGATCCCTATTTTCCTTATTAAACGTTTTAAGTAAAAACTGTAACTATTTTATTATCTGCTTATAGAAAATAAATTCGTATAAAAGTAAAAAAAACGAATGAAAACTATTACGTTATAAACGAAGGCAGTGTGCTATTGTTAACATAATTATAAAATGTTTTATATATGTATGTATATCATTGGGAAAATCACCCGACACCTTACCTTACATTCTTATTTAGACAACGATATAAAGACATGAATTATAAATTCAACATTTAAGACGACGATCTATTTAAAATACAATATCAATGGCTAAACTTATAACATAATACATAGTCAAAACATAAACCTTCCTTTACTTACATTAAAGTGTTTCAATTCCTTTTATAACAATAAAAAGTATATTTGTTAAATGTTCTTCACTACGCTAAAAAGCACACCAGCCAACCAACCATTAACCGTAGTCATTCACGGCTAAGTGTCACCGTCTGTATAATGAGAAGGACCCTCGGCTGAGCACACAGAGTCCTCAGGAGTTCTTGAAGCATCTCCCGCCTCGCTCGCTTCCACTACACTCGCACTGCCGCCTTTATTTTTAGCGCCGCGACGAGCCTGAAGGGCCTAAATATTTTAAAAGCAAAGAAATATATATAAAGATTAAACCGTGTAAATGTAAATAAAAAAGAGAGACTCTTTGCATTATATATTGATTTATAATAATTTGGTAATTTATAAATCCAGTTCAATATCCATTTCATATAATATATTGATACATATAGCAGGTTCCAGCAAGTGAGTGCACCAAAAGCCATGTTATACAAATAAATAACAGACACAGCAGATATTGTTGTCTATAAAATTAAAATTTGAGCGTGTTTAAAGACAGAAGCTTTTATTTCGAATATATGTACATATGTAGGTTGATGGAAACAACCAAGTGTGCAAGTTGTGCAGTTTTGATCAACTAGCTGGGTAACATACACATTGGTATGTTATGTGTAAAAAAATTGTGTAAAATGAATTATCCAGAACACAGTCAAAGCATAACTTTAACACATTATGGAATAGGCTAGAGAAAAGTTTGTTTGTAGATACTCGATAGTGCTGGCAGTAGACCGTTATGAGCGTCCTTGTATACATTAAGGCAGAAATGAATTGAGCTACATTAATGTTTAAGAAAACTTTTGTCCTATAAAATGCAAATGAAGCTTGTAAATGTATAGTAAGTGAGTTGGAAAACGCTTCATGGTATTACATACTATATTATGACATTAGCCTGGAATGTTATGTAAATATAATGCCACATATGCTCGAGACAATTCCACATTAACAAAATGACATAACATCTTCCAATGAGCGGGACGCAGGCTGACATCCAAAGGGGGCATGCGGGTGCTCCAATTCAGTGCTCATGCGATAAATTCCATTATCCTTACCTTTTCACGACTGCCTTTTTTCTAAAGTTGGAGTAGGATGGAATATGAAACATTATATTATAAATTAATGATAGTGATCTAACAATAAGTAAAGATGATACTTGTTGGTTATCAATTCTATAAGTTATAGTTTTTAGTGTAAAAGGGTATTTAAGTATCTACTACACCAATAAACGAGCAAGTGAGTTACCAAATGGGGATTTCACAATAAAAAAATGAAATAACACGACCTGGTTAACATTAAGTTAGGTACATAAATTACAGGTATTACGATTATTAAAAATACCACTTTTATGTATTTGTCTATTTATTTTGAGTTGTTTTTACTAGTACGTAGAGTATTGTAAACTTGCACCTTGTAAATAAATATATTTTTTTCGACAATTGGAAAAAAGTATCAAGGGACTATTGTAGTTGTTAATAATATTGTTCCACTATAAGAAACTTTGTAGAGTGAACACTGACCACATTACGCACGTTTCTGCTACTAAGTCATTCGTATGTCATAAAGAATAAATGATACATTTTTGTCTTAACTCCTATTATGGTGTTAGTATGTACCTGCAAAGAAAACCGTCTATGCGGAGGTTTCCTGCCCCCTCGACGCTTGCTAATGTGTGGGTTGTCGCGACGTAACGTCTGATTGCGGAGAATTTCTAATTGAACGTAAAGCCGTTTTAGTTCTGCTCTAACTTCCTCTGATGTAGGCTCTTCTTCCCCTTCTGCCCCGAAACCTTCAGCTGGACCACGCCTGGACACCTGCAATATGATTATTATTGAGAGCATGTCATAATATAATGATATTTTTTTTTATACGTTTAGGAATAGCGGTCACTTACCATATTCAGAATTAATACAAATATTTAAAAAAAAACTTCATTTGTTCACCTCTTGTGCAAGCGACCGTGTGCGGTATCCATGCCACAGGCGAGGTGCAAGTACGCAGGCCAGTGCAGCGCCGGAGGACAGATGAGCTCGAGCAGCCGCCGCCAGGGCGGACCG
>DVQM01001537.1:0-11784 GCA_018231645.1 Heliconius ricini | reverse complement strand
CCCGTCGCACGCGCCCGACAGCAGCGTCTGCGCCTCCAGCGGGTGGAACGACAGCGACTGCACCTGATGAAGAAAATTTGTAATTACAATATATATTTGTTATGTTAACTCTTGCCTGTTTTTTGTGGGTACGTTGGAAGAAGCAGAATTAACATGCTTGCTCACGTTCTAAATGCTACATTCATAATGGACCCTCCATTTTTTTTAATGCAAATTATTTTTCAAGAATAAGGTAAACTAAATTTTATGGGAATCCTATCCTTCTATCTTACTATTTACTCTTTCCAACTTTGGCGATGGTCCGGTGGAATTTCTTTACTATACATACTCTTAAATAAAAATATTTATAAAAAAAAAAAACTCCGACTGCATAAAACTAAAAAGAAAATAAACAAGCCCATAGTACATTAAAATTAACAGTCGGGACCTATGAGTAATTCTTCAATCAATATTCAAAAAATCTTTACCAGGAACCCCGCTAATTTAAAAAAGAAGCCAAAAGTAATCTATTCAAAAAAATTCAAGGCTTTGGCCTGGAAAAATTTCAAATAAATGAAGTTAAAAAATTCATTTCAATAGGAAAATAGTGTTTTATATTACAATGGTTAAAATATCTAATACAGTCAATAAGTTATAGATGTAGATGATCTGAAGTTAGAAGTAGATAAAACTATAGGATTTTTCTTATTTTTATTTTTTTTTTCTTGAGTATGCAATGTGCACAAATGTGTACAAAGTTCAGAAAATCTAACTTCAGGGCTGCCATGACTCATAACCGTATTGGATTCATTCATGTTTCAGCTTCATGAAGCTAGAAAAAACAAGTTGAAAATAGACTTACTTTATCCTCAAAGTAATCTAGTTTAGTGTGCGGCGCACCCTGATCCAAGTCCCACAATAGCACTGTGTTATCAGCAGACCCACTGGCAAGGACATGGCTGAAAAGAAAATATTAACTTTGTAATGATATTAATATTCCATAAAATTAAATGCCTATTAACATATTCACTGCCACTTGAGGTTGCAATCGACCTTATATAGACTGTTTATTTTTACATAGAAGTAAAATGTTCTTTAATATAATTACAAATGCTTAATTTTGACTAAATCACCTAAAGTTTCTATTCCAAGAGAGATCTAACACAGCATCTTTATGGCCAACTTGTTTAGTTTTCTTCTTTTTATTAGGCTTTTTACCTAATTTGAATGCTGGCTCAAGACAATTCTCAATATCTAGGTCCCATACTTGTATCACTGGATCCATACCACCCAAGGCACAGAGGTTACCTACAAAATAAAATAAATATATTAATAAAAGTATTTAATGTCTTTGACTTAATGACAATAGCAAAATGAAGATTTTTTTGTCTTATCTTCAACATAATTTCAATTTTAAAATTCCTTTTACTTAAACCTGCAATATTACTTAATATTAATTCTAATTTAAATGACTTTTTTATAGCTTCACTCTATATCACGCAGACAGCAGGCAGAGGAAACCTAGTGTTGTGACACTGTATTCCCCAATTTCCACCGAATTCTGCAGGCATGGTGTGCTGAGCGGAGCTTTGCCTTGACACCAGACACACCGTGTACCCCACAATATAAAAAAGTTGTTTTCTTCATTTTATTTTATTACACTTTTACCATTAAAAAAATTACACATTTGTTTCACAAAATATAAGTAATCTCTCACCTGGCTGCGGGTCTGTTGGGTCATGACTCAACCACTCAATACACAGTGGGAACCAAGGCAAGATGATATCATGATGCACATAGAATGAACCTTCCTCTTTATTGAAAACTAGAATAAAAATATATCAACTTAAAATTATTTTAACTTCATTCTATATACTACCAATTGCAGGGTAGGTTAAGAAATTTTAGTGTTAATACACTCAGTTTTCCACTTCCACATTCTGTGGTAGAATTAAATATTATATAAATAAATAATATATAAATTTATTGACTTGACTATTTGACTAACTGCTTTATCTAATCAAACCAACAATCATAATTTTTACAGTTGGACAATCAAATTATGCCATAATAGCCACTTTTCATTATTTAACTTGGAGTACATAATGTTAAGACTATGAATAGAGTTATTCATCACTACTGTTCCTCACTATATTCTAATTCCTGGAGGCATTGGATTAGAAATAATGTATATGTACTCACTATATACTTCTAAAACACTGGCATCTGTCTCAACATGTCCCACTAAGAGCAAGTTATCATCAGGTTTAATAACATCATCTTCTTCATCACTGTCTGGACCTTCAGTCTAAAATAATTAAGATACTCAATTTATAAATTAGTGTAAGAAAATAATTTGATAATAATATATGTTATGACTTTGCCATTGCCCATTGAATTGCAGGGTGAGGAGTCCAGGGCAGTGCCTGGGATTTTTGAGTCAAGTGTATCCACACCTCCAAGCCACCTCCGTATAATTACCTAACCTCATTTTAAACTTTTTATTTGTGGTACTATGTCTAAGTATGTGTATGTATGTATAATGTGATGATACTATTCAACTGGCTATGGTCTTTATATGAGCACTTACTTCCAGCACACCAAATTTGCTTATGAGTTACAAGCTATATAATCATAATATTTATTTAAATATAAAGGCCTATTTGCTACCCATGGGCTGCAATCAAAATACAGTAATATTTTTTTATTGCAAAATTAATAAATAATACAGTAAATATTTATGTAGCTTACTCTTATTTGAACATGATCACCTAGATCCCCCAAATTTGGCAGTGTTGCTATTGTTCCTATACCCACTGGATTTACTGAAATTTAAGCATTTTTTTATTATTTTGGATATTTAAAGCAGACTTATTATTAAATTAAATGCACATTTCTTTATTATTATAGATTATAATTATAAAGTAATTGAGCATTACCTGAATCTTCTTGGTCATAATTTTCAAAATTAAATTCATCATTTGGATTTGCTGGTGGATCTCTAGGTGCTTCCACATTTTCCTCTTCCTGATCGCTTTGATCATCTCCATTTTCTGTTAATCTATAAATTTAATATATCCTTTTATATAACGCCATATAATATTATTGTAAAATAGAAATTTTAATGATAAACAGGCTTACCGCAATTCATCTGCTGTCTGTTTTATTATCTTTTCCAATTCTTTTTCGGTCAATTCTATCTGTAAGATATTAAAAAAAATAGTAGTTTTTATAGTTTAAAACATGCCATATAATATTATTTAACTAACCTTTTCTGGGACTGCTTTAGCGACTCCACGACTTACAAAATACATACAAGACACTAAACTAACTGTTGGAGTCCCTTCTTCTTCCATTTTAAAAGATTTAATTTTAAATAACAACTTACTTAACGTGATATTTTTATTTAAAGCTTATTTTATGTATTTTTGTTATTGTTGTTTAAGTAAGGTTATGTTATCTCGGATGTTCAATCACATTTTTTGGACATAAATAAGTGTCAAATATTATTACGTACGTTCTGAAATAAAAAAATATATTACAGTTAAAAATTATCAAAAATATAAAAGAAATGGTTTTAAATTTCCTAAAAAGAACGTAATTTGTCTTCTATTTAAATGTCTTTCAATCCGCATATTATATTATTCTAAATTTAAAATAAAAACTACACAGAATTGGATATATAGATATACAGATTCAGGCAACATGCATACTTTTTTTTAAAATTAAATTGTAAATTTTTTAGACTTAGTAACAGCATATAGTCTATGCTTTCGGCAGATGGCGTATCATCGACACGGCCAATGACAAGTGTCACACGAGTATAAAAAATAACTTTATCATTGGAACTCCGAATTCTGAAATTGAATTAAAATAATATGCCTCTCTGTGCTGTACCTGGGTGTAAAAATAATGGTGTACATTTATTTCCAAAAGACACAACATTACGAAAGAAATGGGAAAAAGCTATAAGACGAAAAAAATTTAAAGCCACAAATTCAACGAGACTTTGTCGAGATCATTTCCACAAAGCTGATTACATGGGGGTGTCTGCTTATACAGGTATTTATTAAATATGATGTAAAATACATTTATATCTTACCCTTAATGAAAATTCATATCTAATAAAGTTGATTTTTAGGGCGTCAACAAATTTGCAGGCATTTAAATAAAGGTGCTGTACCAAGTATTTTTTCTTGGACTAAGTCAACAGATAAGCATAAACAACAAAACATTCAGAAAGATCAAAAAAAATCACAAAGGTGAGAGCCATTTAATGAATATTGATTATAACATTACAGCTTTCAATTTTAAAATAGTTTTACAACCCTTAATCAACAAAAATAATATAGATATAAACAAATATATGAAAATTGGGAATGTATTACTAGAATTGAAAATAATCGATATCTTTTTTTCATATATCGCAATATATATAATAATATTTTTTTTATTTAAAAAAAATCTATCTCATATATTTTTTTTAATAGTGTAAATGTAGAGTAAAATATTTTGACAAAAATTAATGAATAATCTTTGGCCTATGTTTTTGGCCCTGGTTTTTTTATAATAGACAAAAGTTTTCAATCTTACATTATATTTGTACGTTTTATAATTTACTAAATCATAAATTTATTTTTTATGTCAAGTACATGTCATATTTGTATAGTTCAACTAATTTTTGAACTTTAAAAGATTAAAAATATATTCACATAAATGACAAGCATAGACTAGAAAAGATTCTTGCGATAATGAAATTCCAAATCATTCTTAGTGAAGTGACGATTCAATTCGGTAATAACAGGAAATATATTACTTGATAAAGAATCTAAAAAAATGACTAAGTAAAGTAAAATATTAAGTAGGAAGACATTATAATTTAGATAACATTCGTTCAGAAGTCTATCAAGGACTCAAAAACTTAAGTGACAATTTATTGTTAGATGACAGTTCGACTTGCAAATATAAATAAATAGTGCTCGCAAGTGGTATTCATTGTGACTCCAATCATTCTCTGTTGTTAGGAATAAAAGAACAAAAATGTAAGTTTTTATATGTAATAAGTGGATAACATCAATATCTAATTGTAATGAATAAAATATTTATAACGAAATAAATCCTTTTTACTTATTTGTCTATGCAGTGCGCGTCTGTCAAAATATGTCAATATTAAGGAACATGTCTGTATTTTTTAATAATTTATGTTAATATGAAACATTATTGTCGAGAAATAAATAATAAGTATATTAAATAAGAGAAAATATGTTGAAAAAAATATATAATTAAATAATTTATTGAACACTTAAAATAGGTCAATGGCGGGAACCATTGTGTCATGTAACGTCACTTAAAAAGCGGCGTATTGTAGCCTATAAATTATTAGATAATGTTTTCATATTATTATATGACATATATTGACAATATGTTTATTTTCACAATCATCTTTATAAATACAGTTCAATACTTATGTGCAATCGCGCTCAAAAACTTTGTTTTGATTCGCCAGGAATAACTTTGTAAAGTAAGAATTTATACAAAATAATGATGCGAGATGAGCAAAATATAGTGTACACAAAAGAAGGCACAAAATACTGTGCCTAAAATATTTTTTTTTATTTACAATGTTAGTGATTTTAGTCAAAATAAACAAAAAACAAGATGATGCTTATTTACTTAGATTGTGGTGGATAGAAATAATGAAACCGTCAGACAATCTAAGGACTTACTATCGCGAAGTACCTATATTTAAAATGCAAAATACTAGATTAGGCAATAACATGTAAATGACAGCAGGGCAGTTAGATTAAGCTAAGAAATAAATACAAGACAGTGTTTTTATACTAAATATATTACTTTCGACTACTACATTATTAAATTGAAGGCATAATTTTACTACTAAACTAATAAAACATGAGAGTAGAACGAGTGAAACAACAGAAAATAAAAAATATTTGTAAAACCAAAAACCCCAACTGCAGAAAACTAAAAAGAAAATAAACAAGCCCAATAGTTTATTAGGATTTACAATTGGGACCTCTTTAAATATGCTGGGTTCCTGATAAAGATTTTATTGATTGAAGAATTACTTAAAGGTCCCGACTGTTAATCCTAAACCATTGGGCTTGTTTATTTTCTTTTTAGTTTTCTGCAGTCAGGGTTTTATAAATATTTTTTGTTTTTCACTTTTTTGTTAGGATGTATTATGATAATGATATACCTTTTTGAAATCGTCGTAGTGAGATCTTGAATTTGATACCCATATTGATACTATTCCAAACAATTTTTTTTTTCTCTAAGTCTAATGGTGCCTCACAGCCGCCATAATTGTTTTTTTAACGTCACCTATCTAAGAACACTTGGGCTGCTTATAAAAATATGTAAATCCGTTCAGCGGTTCTGTAGATATGAGGTAATAAAGAATATTATATACATACAAGATACACACAAAAAACATAACCCTTCCTTAGCAGTACGGAACAAACAAAATCTGAGTTGTTTTAAAGAAACAATATCCAAGCTTCAATGAAAATACTAATTAGGTATAAAGTAATCCAATAAATCTTATAAATATGGAATGTCGATAATAATTATCTTATTGCTTTTAAAATATTTTTTACAAGCATGTTCCTTATTAAAAGTTGTGTTTTTAACGTTGAATTTTACAACTTTTTTCCAATTATTGTTTTGCTGTATGTCTATTTTGTGATAGGTACAGGAAACTTAATGTTAAGACACTTCATGCCCTACACATTGACCAATTTTTGAGAAATTGTTTATGCTGTAGTGGGAATTAACTGCACTGTAAATGGCTCTAGAATTTTATAACAAAATTATTAATTTGTGATCGTCTCTAAAATATTTAGGGATGAAATGACTGAATTGGAAAATGATACAACTCCAGAAGAAGAAAATCCCATAATAGAATGTCGCACATGCTTACAAATCATGAATACAGACTCCAGTTTCTTCAACATATATGATAGTTGGATGCCGCCTTGGGAAGGAATGGAGAATTCAATGGCTGAAGATTTGGCTAAGCTTGCAAACATTGAGGTATTTTTTGATCTTATTGACTAAGATTTTTTTTGATGTCCTCATGCATCTCTTTCATATTGTCAGAAAAAAACTGCTAAGATTTATTAATCTCCTTTATAATCTTTATAGTGAAGAATATCATCCTTCACTATGCTCTGTTTTACTGATTTACTGTTTTACTCCAACAATTCTTTTAAATGAATTTGTGAACAAAGCATTTTTTTTAAATTATCATAAAGTCTATTGTGACCAGTTGTGGCACAAAGGACGGGGACAGGAAGGGG
The DNA here is from genome assembly GCA_018231645.1 of Heliconius ricini. Taxonomy (NCBI): domain Eukaryota; kingdom Metazoa; phylum Arthropoda; class Insecta; order Lepidoptera; family Nymphalidae; genus Heliconius; species Heliconius ricini. The sequence continues at coordinate 4,486 of DVQM01001537.1, read as the reverse complement.
TACAAAGGATAACAATAAATGTGACAGATTGTGGGTTCAATTCCTACTCATCACACAATACCTCCAGAAAATCAAGAATGGAGTGTATTAACACTGGGTTCTCTGTGTGTGTGGCTTGACATATGATTGTAAATACAATATTTGTGGGTTTAGTTTCCACTCGGGGTCTGAATGAGTGAGTCTTTGATGTTTTCTGATAACAAAACAATATACACAAGTATTTCAAAAATTGTCAGAAAGGTTGACAATTTTTGAAATACTTGTGTATATTGTTTTGTTGTTGGTCAGAAAGTGGGAGACAGATAAAAAATAAATATATATGTATATTATATTTTTCTCAGATATTTGAGAATGACAAACTATCCCACATGATGTGTGAAACATGCTGTCAAATATTACTCACTGCAAGCAATTTTGTGGCAACAGTAAGAAAAAATGATAAAATTCTTAAAGAAAGATATGAAGAAACAAATGAAACGAATTATCCATCTAATGATAGAATATGGCCTAAGCCCATACAGGTGGATAAATCACTGCCATTCGAAAATCCCATAGATCTTGAAATAAAACAAGAAGTGGTTTCTGATGATGAATGCCTTGGAAATGGATTTGATGAACACAACATGGAGGATGATATACCCAATTTAGATATAGTCAAAGTGGAACCGGAGGAGATTCAGCAAAAACCTATACAAGTACAGGTTATTGAGAATGGTAAGTTATACATTCTATATATATTGAAATTATGAATAAAATTATTGTTTGAGAGGATTTTCACAGATCTTAATGAGAACATATGATTTAGTGATCAGTGTACTCAGGTTTCCAAGAGGAGTTGCTTTTATTGTTAATTTAATTTTGTTTTATATCTTTGTGTTGATTTTGTTATGTTTTCTATAAAAGCATAGTTTTCTTTCCTATTATTTATATTGTTAATTATATATTATAATATAAATGCAGAATAACTGGTGAATTATTAATATGAATTACTAAATTACAACTATTTTAATGCCTTATATATAGAGGTAGAAAAAAAATTATTGAAAAATTATAATATAAATGTATTAGCAATAATCAATTTTATACAAATAAATAATGATGCTTAAATTATGGATAATGGAAATTAGTTAGTTAAAGAGAGAGTGAGAGCAAGGGTGAGTGGTCACTGAGGTAGGAACACCTTTATAAACACAGTATCAGTGATATCATATGAAGGTCACCTATAGCATGATGACATGAGTGTGCGTGTTTGATGACAAAGGTTGAGGTGAAAGAGAGAGAGAGAGAGAGAGAGACAGTTTGCAGAGATCATAGCGTTAGTCACTTCGTTCTCCTCTCTGGCTTGTTAAGCTAGCTAGTTGTAATTCTTTAATATTTATTTGACTTTTAGGAAATTTAATACATGAAGCACATACAAGTGAAGAAAATGTGAATAATATGGATGAAAGTGAGACACATTTGACTAACGGCAACAATGATGATGGAGGTGAAGTAAGTATTTAAAAGAAGTAAAAAGTGTATTCAATATGAATATAAACAAAGAAGTTTTGTGACTGTAGTAGGGCAGCATCTAACTGTAAATGTGATGCTTGCTTGTGACTTGGTCCTCTGTAGGGAGTATTATATTTAAAATATTTTATTTCTTAACTCTGGCTCTTTCTTACATTATTTAAAATGCTGTATCTTCAAAATTGTATAGAATGTCAGTACCGTTGTGTCAGTGTCAGGGGCCGTTTAAGTCTTATGTAATCACTGTAGGGGTTGATCTTGGGTTTGCTTATTTTTGACGTGTTCAATGAAATATTTCTAAGAGGATAGCTCATTTTTGATCAATAATTGAGAAAAAAATTTGCTTACGTAATACTTTAATGGTCCCTATGTACTAGTAAAATTTCTTAGAACAATTTCTACAATTGTAATAATTTTTTTTCCTAGATATATCAATAATTTGGCAATCTTCAATATTTATTCATATTATTATTCATCTTTACTTTTATCTTAAATATTCTGCACAAAATTTTAGAGAAATTAAACATTTTAAAAGATAGTAAACATGACATTTCTCGGGTTGGGTTCCCACTTGAGAAAATTAAATATTAAATATTTTCATTTCTCCGCTCTAGTAACAAGGAAAGGAACAATGTTAATTTCTACCACTTAACATGCAATGCTAGCCTGAAGCTAACACATATTAAATTAGTTGGTGCAATTTAAAAGAATAAACTATATAAGTGTAAATTGACAATATTTTTTCAAATAATATTTCATTTTAGTATGCAGAAGCTATAATAAAAGAGGAGCCTGTCAGTGAAGAGGAAGATGTGGATCCTTGTATATCAGATCTGTCCCTGGAGTGTATGCTGTGTACTAAAATATTTAATAGTGTTAGTGGACTTAAGGTAATTAAGTTATTTTTAAATCACTATTTTAGTAAAAATGGAGAATCGAGTGTCTTAACACTAGGTTCCCTCTGCCTACCTAAAAATGCTAATATTGCTGAGGCCTGTCATAGCGTAGATACAATTGTGTGAATGTAAACGCACACAGGTTGTGAGTTTAATATCCTTATTTATATGCCTTTTAAAAACACACAGTAAAGTTAATGTATTTTTTCTACAATTTCAGGCGCACGTTATCGCGCACCATTCTTACAAATCAGTGAAAAGAAAGTCTAGTACTAGTTTATCTCCAGAAAGGAAAAAACGTAAATATACCTGTGCTATATGTAGACGAAGTAAGTGTCATGCATGCTACTATATACGGGAATAAATAAAAAAAGAGAGCATAGTACGGTCGACGAGTCGTGACCCTGGAAGTACCTATGGTTCCGAAGATCAATTTTTTGGTTTTTTTTTTCTTACTTTTGATTGCTTTCTTTCTGGTTGAACAGTTTGCTAGATTTCCGAAAACCTAACTTCAGGGCAGTCAAGGCTCTTCGACCGTACTGTAAAAATAAGCAATCGTGGCGTCACAGTGCTGTGCTGGCGTGTTTTATCCCAAGATTGCTAGTATGTTATGGTTGTGAGGTTACAAATTATGGAAAGTGAGAAAAAAAATAAGAAAAAGCAACATTTTTCGACTTGTTGACAACAACAACAGCACGTTTCAAAAAAACGAAAAAATAATTTTACATAAAGTAAAGCATACTTTGATTTTGTTAAACATAAATACTGCAATCTTACTACAATATCAAATACTAAGTCATTTTTAAATATATGTTTCAGTAAAACTTATTTGTTTAACTGAAACATACATTTAAAAAACTCTCTATTTCTCTTTTCTTATAGAAGTCAATTGAAAATAAAATTATAAAGTCTCTTGTACTGTATTAAAGAAAAATTTTCTACTCGACGTTAAGTGTACAGCACTGTGAATCAGTCTTATTGTTAACGCGACGGTTGCGGTTTCGATTCCTGCTTGAGAGATTTAATTATTTTCATTTTTATTTACCACCACTCAACATTTTATAGTGGTAAATAGTATCTTTTAAAATTTGGCTCCTTTGCTGCAGCGGGAAGTTGGAATTATTTTCATTTATTCGCTTTAGCGCTGCTAGCACACAAAAACAACACGGCGTTGAGTTCCGCCACGCAGCACGTTTTATCTCGTAAAATGAACAGTGCAATTGCGAGATACAGCGTGACACTGAATAATCTATATATTTATAGGTTTTTCAACGTCAACTGATCTAATGGTACACGAGACGTGTCACAACAAGAGCGTGTGCTACGGGTGTAACGAGAGTTTCGACACCTTCGACCAACTCACCAAACACAGACGAAAGTGCAAAGCCATTTCAAGTAAAGTCACCAGGACCAGGACTCTGGATGATGTGTTGAGGTTAGTACTAATATTATAGAGTTGGAAGTGTTAGTGGTAATTAATTTAAAATAATAAATGATCAAGATGAAAAATAGATATAATTAATGAACCTTTTGATTACAAATATATTTTTTTACAGACCTCAGTCTAAGGAGCCGCCACAAGAATTAAAATGTATGCAATGTGAAGAGAAGTTCACAGATACATACTATCTAAACATACACCAGGAAATACACCACAGTGCCGATGTGATTGAACATAAGAACCCATACATGATGACATTAAAACTTTGTTCTGGAAGTGATTCATAGGAAATAATGTATGATATACATCGATATAGTAATATCGATGAGTTGTGGCCGCTCTGAATATATCTATAGATGGCTGTACAGATTTAATTTAAGGATTTTTCTCACTTTTCTTTATTTTCTTCCTGAGTGAACATTGTGCAAAAGTTCAGGAAGACTTACGGCGTGCCATTTTACTTCGACTGTAAGATTTATTGTTCGATTTCAAAATGGGTTATCGCTCTAGTAGTTTAAATGCGTCGTTGAGTTGAGTGAGTGCCAAACAACTCGCAGTGTCTCGAATTTGGCCGAAAAGCAGTGTGTCTTAAAACCAAGTTTTTGCCTACCCCTGCTATATGTGGGATATCAAGCTATTT